>JADDON010000035.1:0-114740 GCA_017140175.1 Fusarium staphyleae
ATTCTCCTACATATGCATTGACGACTTGCTCCCTCCCCCCTGTGTACACTTCTCTCGACCAAAGGCTCTTTGCTTTGGTGAAAGAGAGTCGACTTGGGTTCTCGTTGCGACAGACGGCCCAGCTCTCGAAGACTATCCATCTGTCTTTGTTGCCTTGCTTCAACGAGGACCTCAATCTTTCTCGCCATCGCCTTAGCGTTTCGCCAACTGCGTCCTTGATCTATCGGGAAAGGAAGAAAACATCTTGATCTCTCCTCTCGAATTTCCATCCTGTGGTGTTTACTTTTCTCCGACTCGCCGATCTAGGACCCCTCGTGTCGCTCGCTCGCTTGCTTCCCCTTCCACCCGCCCACCAACAAATCAGCCAGCCTATCAGCCACAGCGCCTTCTCACCCCTCCCGCAGGCCAGGCACGAAGAATTGCAGCAACCCTTCGACAAGAAGAAACGAGTTGGAACAATACGGAACGAGACATAGAACCGATCTACGTACCTCTTGTTTGATCAAATACCAACGACCTCGACCATGAGTGCCACGCCTCCTCCTGCGACGCCGCAGACCGACAACAGCAGCAACACGGTGGCCCCTCCTGTCACCAGCGAAAACTCAATTGCAGATACAACGGCGTCTCTACAAGATGCGCCCACTGTAACGGCCCTGGACGGAGAGTCCGCCTCGACGACTGACGAGTCGAAACAGCCGCCAACTTCCACACCCAATGGCTACGCCAAATCTGCTTCTGTCGCTGCAACTGCTGCTCCCTCACGGCCGCGACTCAAGTCGGACAACAGCACCCCCAACATGAACGGTCCTCTCTACATGCAGACCTCGGGCAGCAATACCGTTCTGGTCCGCCGACTCAAGCGCAAGGAGGAGAGCACCTGGAAGCACCTGGCCCGGTGGTTTGTCGAGAACCAGATTGGTATGTTTCTGAACCAACTCATCTATTTTCTCTTCTCCCTCCCTCTCCCGAACCTTATCTTGACCACCATAACCATGTGCCTCGCCGATTGCGGGGTGTTTAGACGAATCCCAGTCAATTGAACCTGAGTTGGCTGTCGCACTTTGGACAACCCCGCGGCATGACACGACATCCCTACCATTCCAGCCTCAAGGGTCATGCTACGCTACTCAGACGCCGCCGCTTCATGACAGGTCTCTTAGCCTTCTGTCGCGTGTTTGCGTGTGTGTCCGTGTGCCCATTGAGACTGTTCACGCCATCCATTTGCGTCTCACCAAAACTAAGCTGACCATGGATTCTATCTGTTAGGCCTGTCCTTCAACCTCATGGCCCTTCTCTTCCTCGCCCAGACGTTCATCCCAAAAGCCAGAGAACACACGGCCAAGTTCTTCCACCTCAGTTACTACAACCCCCAGTCCGACCACTACCGAATCGGCTTTGATGATGGCTATTTCATTACCTTTTGCATCATCCTCTTCACGGGCCTTCGCGCCGCCACCATGGAATATGTCCTTGCGCCTATCGGCAGGCTCCAGGGCATAACTAACCGCAAGTCCTTGACCCGCTTCAGTGAGCAGGCCTGGCTCCTGGTCTACTACTCGGTTTTTTGGCCCTGGGGGGTGGTGAGTCTGCAATCGAATGCACTCGCTGAGTTATTTGGCTGACTTGGACCCAGTACATCTACTGCACCTCGCCGCACTACATGAGCATGAACAACCTCTGGACCGACTGGCCTAACCGCGAGCTCGACGGTCTCATGAAGAGTTATCTGCTATGCCAGTGGGCCTTCTGGCTGCAGCAGATGATTGTTATCAATATCGAAGAGCGCCGCAAGGATTATTGGCAGATGTTCGCTCACCACATCGTCACGACTGCTCTCATCTACGCGTGCTACGCCTACCACCACACTCGCGTCGGTAACTTCATCCTCGTCATCATGGACGTTGTTGATCTGTTTCTGCCCGTAAGTGCTTTCACAGCTCTCTCGTCCATCACAGTTCTTCTAACACGCCGCAGCTCGCCAAGTGCCTCAAGTACAGCGGCTTTAACAAAGTCTGCGATGTCATGTTTGGTTTGTTTGTCGTGTCATGGATCTTTGCCCGGCATTTTCTGTACATCATCACTCTCTGGTCCATATATGCCGATACCCCCAAGGTCATGTCTTTTGGCTGCTTCAGGGGCTCCAACGAGAACATGATCGGGCCATTTGATACTCCCGATGGCTATTCATACATGCTCGAGCCCTTCCTCAAGCCAGATGGCCTAATCTGCTTCAACGAAACCGTGAAGTGGTCTTTTCTGGCCCCCCTCATCTTCCTTCAGCTCATCACCATTGGCTGGTTCACTCTGATTGTCCGCGTCATCATCAAGGTCCTCAAGGGAGGCGATGCCGAGGACGTCCGGAGCGACGACGAGGGCGGCGAGGAGGAGGAGGAGGATGAGTTTGTGTACGAGGAGGCCCATCCGCTCGAGGAAGAGGTGGGTGTCGAAGAACTCGATCTCCGCAACTGGGAGCGCCGCTCGGGCGTCAAGAAGCAGGCCAGCAGCTCGGGAGTCAGCCTGCCCGGCCACAGCGATCGAAAGGAGTTGCTGGGACGCATTGGCTGCGAAAAGCAGGTCGACTAGGCTCTGATTTCATTTCGGTTTTGAAGAATCCAGGTTGGGGAGTTTTAAGGGGGGTTCATGTCACTATTTGTGCTCATTCCATCCAAAACAGGATGATGATGTTTGCTCTCTTGGTCGTACACTTTTCGGTCTCGATTTCGACTCTTTGTTTTTTGCTTTATCATGAAGGAATCATCGTCTGTTCAGCGAGCTCGACGAGAGCCAGGCAAGGAACAGGTCTGAGGTCAGGAACCTCGCGACATTTTGCATTGGTTGGGAGAGCAGCCTTTTCTTTTCATACGGCTGCCATAGATGACGATTTGCTATTTTGCCCTTTGCAAAGAAAGAAAAAAGCTTGCTTGTTGAGAGGAACTTAGAACGGGGACTCGTTGTCTGCTTTTGATCTTCCCGAAGGATTGATAGAGGACGTAAAATGATACCTTTGATGACGCTATTCGACTACTATGCTTGATGCTACTCATATCTGCTTATCTCACGATGATGCCTTGTCGTTATCCTCGCCCAATATCTCCTTGGCATACTCTCTCAGCTTGAACTTCTGCACCTTTCCGCTCGCCGTCTTGGGATACTCGTCGATCCAGAAGACGTACTTTGGTACGAGATGCTTGGATAGCCTCGTGGCGACCCACTCGCGCAGCCCATCCCTCGTCAGGGTGCCCTCTTCCTCAACTTTATCGATGGGCGCTTCAGTCTGGGTCTCGACATGGTCGATTGGCGTCCATCCCCGCGCGGGCCGCACGAAGGCGGCGACCGCTTCGCCGTATCGCTCGTCGTGCACGCCCACGACGCTGGCCTCTCGCACGCCCTCGTGGGCGAGGAGGCAGTCCTCGACCTCGAGCGGGTGGATGTTCTCCCCGCCGCGGATGATGAGGTCCTTGATGCGCCCCGTGATCTGCACGTAGCCTTGCTCGTCCATCTCAGCCTCGTCGCCAGAGTACATCCACACGGTCCCGTCCGTCGGGTCCGTCACCCGCACCTCTGCCGTGCGGGCCTCGTCGCCGTAGTAGCCCTCCATGACGAGGTATCCCGCTGCTGCGAGCTCGCCGCGGGAGCCCAGGGGCATGATGACGCTGTGGTCGTGCGGATCCACGATCTTGACGCCCGTGTGTGGCATCACGCGGCCTACGGACGAGGTACGCTTGGAGAGCGGATCCGATGGGCTTGTCATGCAGCTCACGGGGGCCGTTTCCGTCATACCGTAGCAGATAACTAGGTCCTCTAGGCCGAGGCGGCTGTAAAGCGTGCGCATAAGGGACCCAGGCACGCTGCTTCCCGCGACGATGCCCTTGCGTAGGTTCTGCGGCGCCTCGGACACCACGTCGCCACGGTCAAGGGCCTCAAGGACGGCGACAAGCATGGTGCTCACGCCGTAGAGGCCCGTCGCATCGTGATCTACCGTCATGCGTAGCGTTGCCACCGGGTCGAACGCCGGACTCGGGAACAGGATGGCCGCACCTGTCGTCGCCGTCGCCATGTATCCCAGTACGCAGCCGAAGCAGTGGAAGAGCGGAGGGGGCACCACGATGCGGTCGTCCGGGTGCAGGCCCATGCGGTCCGCGATGAAGGCGCCGTTATTGAGGATGGCGCGGTGCGAGAGCATGGCCGCCTTGGGGAGCGAAGTCGTGCCAGATGTGAACTGTATGTTGATGGTCTCGTTTGGGTCCAGGGGAGCAGTTGGCGTCACAGGCCGTACGGAGCCATCAAGGAGCGCAGTGTAGGGTGTCAGGGCTCGAGATGCCTTGAGGTCGAACTTGACGTCCGGATGACTCGCAAGATTATCCACGACGATAACCCTTCGCAGTGAGGGAACAGCTTCACTTTGGATATCTGACGCCGAGAGATCCCCCGCAACACTCTGGAGCAGATGCTCATTAGACCGTCCCTTTCCAGGCCTGTACGCCAGATCCGTCACAGCTCCCACGACAAGAGTCTCGGCGGCGAGATGCTTAAGCGCGGCAGCGACCTGACGCTCATTGAAGCCCGGGTTGAGCGGGACGAGCACGGCGCCGAGCTTGAAGCATGCGTACGTGAGGGCCGCGAACTCGGGGCCGTTTCCGAGAGAGACGGCGACACGGTCTCCCTTGTGCACGCCTAGAGATGCGAGCGAGTCGGCGAGGCTGTTGGAGAGGGAGTCGAGGGCGTAGTAAGTGAGAGTGGACTCGACAGCGGCGGGCGACGGGGAGCGGGCAATAACGGCTTCGCGGTCGCCGTGGGCGGAGACGACAGAAGCAAAGTGTTCGGGGATTGTGCCTTGATATAGCGTAGGCTGGGAGTTGTCAGTTGAGTGTCCGTGAGGATGTGTTATGGTCTCAATGGCTTGAGGTACGAATCTCGTCACAATAAGAGCCTCCACGACCAGATCTAGCATAGGTAATAAAGCTCTCACGCACTTCTTTAGGTCCCCAGCGAATGCTCAGTCCTGACGTAGCAAGACATCTCTGCGAGCCTATCCTCACAGCCTTTCTCCCCGATAGAGTCCCTCTCCTCAAGGACCGCCGTAGCAGACCGTGCATCATCATTGCTGTGGATTCATTCACGAAGTTCCTGTTGGCTGGCAGTCAATCAGTTCAGCTGTAGCACAAACGTTCGAATGGACAGAGAAGAAGCCATGAAAGCCTCAACCTTACCCGCAGCACAAAGGAACTCGTCTCGGCAGCTCGGCTCTGCCTTGTTTGGCTGGAGCTCACTCCGCTCCTCGTGCCTCTCCTCATGCCATGCCTGTCCTCCTCTCCTCCTATGTAACTTAGGTACTCCCCCACAGGGGCTGCGAGGGAACTAAGTACCTACCCCTCAGCGGTAGCAGATGCACCAATAATAAGCGAGCAAAGCCGCTGAAAACCTGGGGAAATGCTCGTGACGCTGGCGGCTAACTTGCACCGGAATTAGTTAATTATTTGGCAGCTGGCATGATGGGCGTTTTGCGCTAGTTGCATCAGTGTGAGGTCGTGATGGATATTGAGGTCCGGCTGTGTCTTATCGTAACATAGGACAAGAACTGCCCATCGAATAGACCAATCTTGCATCGTTGGTGCTGAGACATTGCCTCTGCTTGACTCCGGCATCGCCAGTTGACAAGATAGTCCGAGACCAAGATATTGGCGGGAAAAAGTCGCTCGTAGTCGTCTTAATTGATGCAGTGCCTCTTGGGCATCTATGGTCCCCGGCCCTCGTTAGAGATGGCATCAACTCAAAGCTCAACGCTGCCAGCTCGCGCTGCCCTCGAGTCGCCCCATAATGGTATCTCGCTCCTTCGTTGTCTCCGAATTCTGAGCATTCAACTCATGCTTATTCCGAGCAATCCCATCTCCTTTACACTAGCAGGGCATCATCGTGCCGCCCAAACAGTACATTCCAGCAAAATCAATACCAAAATCTATGCCAAAACAAAAACACAGTCTCCCTACAATGCCTTGCACACCAAAACAAAGTCTAGTTCCATTCCCCAGATTTTATCTCTTCCTTTACAATGCAACAGACGAAGCTCGGCTAGCCTCGTACAAATCCACACACGATGCGGAAACCAGCCCGAAACAAGAACACCAAGAGGTGTTATTAGAAAAAAAGTAACAGCAGAAATATACAGGGTCGAGAAGCGTATCTTGAAGGTCGTTGCAAAACATTAGGTTATCATCGGTTTGGCTTATCGTCCGAGGTATATTGTCATTGCAGAGGCGCCTGCTGAGGCACCTGCTGAGGCGCTTGCTGGCCGTCCTCTTGTTGCTGCTCGCCCATGTGTCGCTCGCTCTCAGGTTTCCACGTTCCTGTGCCATCGAGTTAGCAGTCGCCAGTAAATAAAGCCCTGGTATTTCTTACCCTCAAAATCGTGCTTGACAAATGCCATCGGATCGTCAGGCTCCTTGGCGCCCATTTGTTTCACGCCAGGTGAGAAGCTTGTGATGGGCAAGACAACCACGTCTCCCACTCGCTTGCTCGTCTCCATACCAGTGAAGTTTTTGTAGTCAATCTTTCCTTTGCTCTTCTGGAGGTCAAAGAACCGGTCATCGTTCAAATAGTCCATGATAACATCCGTCCAGACAGCCGGGCCTGTGAACTCGACCACATCGCGATCGCGGAAGTTGTCCAGTTTTCCCGAACGCTTCATCGAGAGAGTCTGCTTGGTAACACGCTCGATGATATCGCGCAGCACCGGGTGCCCTGGCTTGCTCTGTATCGTCCACTGGCAGAATTGAATTCGACGGCTGTACCAGTCAGCCCAATCGGGACGATCGGGGTCGGCTTCGATGCCGATGACCAGCCCAATCGTTTCGCGGGGAATCTGGGCAGGTAACCATCTGACGGAGCTCTGAATAGCATAAGTATCAATATCAGAGTAGATTCCGCCGCGGGCAAAAAGGATGAGGTAGCGGAAGAAATCAGCCTTGAGGACGGGCATAGGAAGAGCCCGGTAGGCTTCCACGACTTCAGGAACGGTTGCGTAAAGTAGGCGAACCAGGTTGACAGCCACGTCGTCGGTGACGACCTCGTGAACAAATCCCGGGTGCTCATCCCTCCAGGAAGCATGATGATCCTTGAACTGAAATTCAGCGTGATCGGGGCTTTGCTTCCATGTCTGCCAGATGTAGGCCGGAAACTTGGTCTCGACATCGTAGGGGTAGGCGTATGCGAGCTTCTCGTACGTCGACATGCCCGACATGTCAATGCGAGGCCGTGTGCGACGCTCCTTCACCTCCATCTCCTTTGGTTTCTCGGGGGGTGGTGAAACGGCGTCAGGGTTCGAGGCAGCAGCGACATTGCTTCCGCTATCAGCGGCTACAGCAGCCTCCTGTGCGGCCGGGGCGCTGGGTGTCGAATGATGCGATCGGGAGAGCAGGAAGAATACGGTGAGGATAAAGGCCGCAGCCACGATAGCACGTCGAGAGTTGATCATGGTAGCGATGCGGTTGTGCTGTCGACAAGGCTTAGGTGGTTTTTTTTGGAGTACCTATCTTTCTCTGCTAAAGAGCGAAAGGGCCCAAGCTAGGAGGCCAGGGATGGAAGGGACGTGGTTCAAGAAACGAAGGACTAGGCTATAACGGCATAGAGAAAGGGAATGTGGCCCAGGCGAAAGCTGGTTGCGAGAACCGAAAAAGACGACAGCAGGCGAAGACGCAGCAGAAGAGGAAAACGTGTCGCTCGTCCCCAAGAATTTTGACCGCGTCGGACAGGGTCAGCGCTCGGATTGAGGCGAGCGAGGGATGAATTCCAGGTCCAGGGGATCCGCAATTGGAGAGACGGTGGGACCCCAAACGGCTGTAACGAGCTGCAGCAGAAAGACCCTAACGTAATTAACTAGGTAGCCTAGATAAGAAGAGGCTTCGACGTACGGAGTAATAAGTTAATCTCTGACACTGCAGGCTCTTGAGCGGCTCCCTTGTAAGGCGGAGCTGTTGAGAAGTTGATAGACGGTTTGATCCAATCAGCAAGGGAGAAGTGGGAGATGCAGATGGGAATGCAGAGGAACGTTGTGATCTTCTTGCGCTCGTCGTTGTCTGATCATTGATTGATTCGCAGAGCTGATGTTAACGTTAGGTGGTCGAGGGGAGCTTTATCAGGTGAATAGGATATTAAAAGACGAAGAATTACAAAAGTTGACTACTCGAGATGTACGGAAGAAGCCCCAAAGTAACTACGCGGTTATCCAACTTGGCTATAAAGAAGGAAGGATCTCGCCAGCATGAAGGGACAAGACGGGACTCTCCTCTGCAAGGTACTTACTCTCTGTAACGTAGCCCAACGGCAAGTATCGCCCCCTCACGTCAGAACGGCGTGCATTTCTGGCGGTAGGGCGCTGCAACAGAGACAGTCACAGGGGTCTAGAGCGCTATTTGGGGTAAGCAGACACTAACGCTAGGGAGGTGGCTCTGATTCCAGCCGTGCCATCCAAGGTAGAAAGCCTCCTGAAGCCAACTGGTGATGACACTACAGCGACAATGGTGCAATAACCACTTGTAAATCTCGGTGTCGAGGGCCGCAGGCTCGTGAGATGTGTCATCGCTGAATTGTGCATTGTACCCTTGATCGCAGACGAGGGCCAACCTCGAGACAAAGACTCTAACATCCATCTCGTGCAAGTTACAAGTAACCAAGCGGGATGATAGACAGGATGGGGAAATCGGCAGAGGCTCTTGGTTTCAGCATCAACCGCCCAAACGTCGCCGGGTCCCCGGGCTCTGACTTGTTACAGAGATTCTCCGTACTCCACGCGTCTTTACTTCATAACGAACACCCAGCTTGCGTGTCGACGACGCCGAGATTGAAGGAGGGAGAGAGAGCAGATCCTGTCGTGGGGATTGCACAGAATAAAGGGGTCCGTGATACCCCTGAGACCGACCCAGCAGATAAGGACCCCTTTCGTCATGACAGCTGGAGATTTCGAGATACGTAAAGTCTAGGGGCCTTCCTCAGTGGATAAGTCTATGTAGACGCTGCGTCCGAGTCGGCAGTTTTTCAAGGGACCTGTGTCGATCGCATGTCGCAGAACTCGGCTTGCGCAACCTCCAATGCGGTTTGCGTTTCGCGGGTGACGATCGAGATATGCTCGACGAGTCTCGACTGCCGAAACTGCTTGGCGCAGAGTTTCTCCTTTTCTTTTCATTCCTCTTGTGCTTCTGGTCCATCCAGTTGACTCCTCCTTGTTGGGAAGTCGTTGGAGATGCCGACTGGAATGGGACAAGAAATAGGAGAAGACGATGTCGATAACCTGTTGCTCAGCGTCAAGATTCATCACTCAGCCTTTTACTGTGAATTTGTGCTGTCAAAGGAGTTGACCTGCTTCTTGGTCTCAAACCTCAAACGATGGCAGACTACCGTCGTCAGATATTCAAGTCCAAGAATATGCAGAGTCCAGGTAGTTTCGCATTCTTCAAGCGACCACCTCGGACTCGGTCAGGACTCGGTCACTTCATTGACAAATCTTAAGGCGCTGCTGACCAAGCCCAGGGCGCGCCTTATGGAATCGCGACCCGGCTCTTCTACTCAACACTTCGGCCATCACCCGCCTTAGCCTCGGTTGTTCTCGCGCCCTTTACCTACAACCAAACGCCCAAGCTATCTATTGAAAAAGTACGGATAAGGCCGGACGAAAAGACGCAATTGAGTTTTCGTAATCGGAGGACTAACATTATGACAAGTCTACCCTTGCCCGGGTTTTGGATGCCCGTGATCTTCAGGACCAGGATATCATAGCCCCCTGGGCTTTTTCTGGTAGTTTAACTAAGACGAGCAGCCAAATGTTCACAGGTAAGCGAAAACTGCTCTCATGTTCTTGGATGGGAACCATATTCCGGCGTCAGCTCAATAGTTGCGCTCTGCCTGCATTAGTCAACTGTTCCGCCTGGCATTCTGGATAACATGAAAAATGCCCGGGGACCACGCTCTACTTCGTTATTCTAGCTCACCCTCCATGCCGATGATCATTCTCAAAAGGGGGGGGGCTTTTCTGACGAGCTGAAGGGTCTTGGCGAAGGGTAATCATGATGATCTAGTTAAATTGTGAGAGGTCAACTTCCCCGCGCTCACCACGAGACAGTGTTACTTCAGACTCAGATAGAAGCGAGTGTGGTACCCCAAGTTTACCAAAGTACAATTTCCTGTCCTAGTTAGAACAGGGAAATGAACCCAAGACGAGCAAAGAACAGGCCTCCCCGGAGAACCTTGCAAAAGATGCTAGATTTATTATGTAGTGAGCTGCAAGCCCATCCTCATGCTCCATGACGAGTGTCATGTTAGCTCCCAATTTGTCAGCCCCGGTAATATCAACTCATGGATCATGGATCGTGGATTCTCGGGTTCTGTCTGCTATGGCGGACTTGATAGCGGCGTGGACTGCTCGCTGATTATGTATCACGATGAGCCATCGACCTCGGTTGACTTTTGTGCTTGCAAACCAATAGATCGATCAAGTGCGCCGTAGATTCTGAATAATGTGCTGTGTGAGCTTGCCACGCCCGGGGCTCGGCGGCTCATGATTGTCCGAGGGTGCCGAGTGTGAGGTGGGAGGGAGCCCCGCCCTACAGCGGACTTAAGCCCTGTAAAATCCCAGTTGAGCTCTCGTCATCAGCCGGAGATGCTCTCCACTGACGGTATCTTGAGGTCGAGATGGACTTACAGCGATGAACAGACCTAGGCTCGTACGTAGTACAGCGTAAGAGACCTAGATTCATCAAGACTCTACATGAATCAGAATCTATCTCTATCTAACTTGTTATCAAGTCCCCGGCGTCCGTATCCTCGGGTCCCTTACGGGCCCCGCCCCGATCGGCGATTAGCCCGCTCTTTCGTCCGGGGGGCGCGCCCACGGATATAGCAGCGCAGCTCAATTACACTGCACAGTGATAGAATAGGTAGTCAACATCAAGACAAAGCTTAGTAGAGCAAGTGACTCGGCAAACGCCCAGCCTGCGAACCACGGCCTAACTAGGTACCTAGGTAATATTCCGCCCCCTTGGCAGGTTTGCAATCATCCAATGACAAACCCGCGCCCTTGCTGTAGTTATGCCCTGTCTGCCTGTACATAGAGGGCGCTGTAGTTACAGAGCGCGCCCTAACTAGACCACTAACTCACGTTAGACTAGATCCCGTCATTGTGAGGTCGGGTACATTACTGTACACCCCCGGCCTGGGCGGGATGGATTGGTTGCTCTTATCCCGCCCAAACACTCGACCTTGTTTAAATACCCTTGGCTTCTGTCTCTCGCGTGCTGGGCCGCTCTCTTTTTCTAGCTTCCCTAACCTATCTTGGCATTTCCGTGGAGTCGCTCAACAACACTTTACAAAGCACAACAATAAGATTCAAGCCTCGGAGGTTCGGGTCTCCGTCCACCAGCGGCGAACTGCTTAATACACACCGACCGTATAAAGGCCTCGTCCCGGCTTCAGCGAGAAACCACGATTATTCCATCTATCATCACTTACAAGCGATACATCGATCGATCCAATCATACAAATCAGATATACAAGCCAACATAACTACCGATGATATCCTAAGCTAGCTCCATCAAACACCCGAATACAAGTCCGCCCAAAGACCGCCCTCCCGAGCGTCTCCTACAACTCCCGTCTATTAATCACAATAAACCACCAAATCATGGCGACCGAGACCGATACGTTAACCTTCTCGCTGCCCACGAGCACCGCTCCCACCGACGTATCCGAATCGACATGCATGCCCAGCGCAGACTCGTTTCTCCCACCATGTCCACCCCAGGCCGCACCGGCCGAGTGGGATACCAGGATACACGCACTATCGCCGAGTCCACAGCAGTTTTGCAGCACCGAAACCGGCGCATCAAGTGCTGAGCCCGTAGGGAGTGGCAGCGGCTGTTTCAATGATGGAGGGTTGTTATACAGAGTGCAAGCCGAGAGAGAATGCCGAGAGGGTCCGGGCAAGTAAGTCAACAAGAACACAACGCATACGAGAGGAAGAAATACCTCGGCGTGATATTCTATACAGACTCGTTACTGACTTGACCCTGGCTACCTTCAGAACCGTCGAAGAGGCCTGCCAACGATCTCTTAATCACTTCCCCTGCCCAGGTCTCGCATTCCCCATGCCAGCGCTTGACTTTGACTTTCGCATCGCCGTCCGTCTGAATCACGAGCCTGTTCATGTGGACTCGGGCAGCACCAAGGAGATCACGACCGTTGCCGCCGGAGTGTGGTCTGGCTCATTTGGCCACGGCCGCGTCATTGTGGGTTCCCTCTCGCCCTCCTCCCTTGCGCTTATTGTCCTATTCGTGACTGACTTGAGAGGACTCTGTGGGTTGAATAGGCAGGCGGTTATGATCTTGGCCAGGCACGCGGCTTTCGGCCCATGCGACTAGTCGAGGGCGCCTTTGTCGTCCAGACGAGTGACGAGCAACCTGCGGTGTAAGTGCTCTCGGCTGATTGACAAATTCACACCGGAAGCAGCTGACAAAATGACAATCAAAGGCTGGAGATGCGCACGCGTGGCTCTCTATCGGGACCTTCGGATATCCTCGACACTTTACTAAGCCCCCGATCACCAAAGGACATTGACCCACGCCGCTACGGGTTCCGCATGTTTGCGACCTTCAAGACGTCGGACAAGCGATATGCCGAGACTGTCAACTGCGGCTTGTGGGTGGCCAGTGGTGCCTGGCGCGGCGAGCACTTGGTTATTGAGTAAGTGGTTTATTCATGCACCTGGTGGTGGCACTTGAGTAGTAGACTGACAGTTATCAAAGTGCGTACAGGGTTACATAAGCCGAGCACATGGTTCATACAACAAAACAGCTACGGTTAGCATTGCATAGGATCTAAGATCCCGGCGTAGGATTGGAGTTGGAACTGAGCCCGCGTTAAGTTTGACCGGCTGGTAAACAGGCAGGGACGGAATGGAAAGGGCGGTGCATTAAGCGGCGCAATTTATTTGATTTACTATAATTTGTTTGGGTTGATGAAGGAATGACTGGTCTGGTTAATATCACATACAGCATCAAGGTTGGTATACAACTCCATGATACAGGGTCCAATATTCCAATACCCTATGCCCCGTTCCTCCTCCTGGTGCCTCGAGCACTCAGGTAGAGACCTGCCGGATGAATCGGACCAGGCAGGATCCTCGTTGTTTCCTATGCTGGCCGTCGGCATGAACCAATAGAGCCGAATAGATACGCCGTCGCCCCCATGGTATCCTACAAGTATCAGGCATCATTAGTGTTAGCGATCGTGGATCGGTGTGCTCGATCTGACTTGCATTTCCTCCGGCAGCGGTCAAAAGCCGCCTTGATACTGATGCAACGCCAATGCTGTCAGCTTAGCAAGGAGCGAACCAATGCTAACAAATACGAGTAAGCCAACTTGCAGAGCCGCACATTCCGAGAGACTATCTCCGGGGTGGCTTAGTAGTTAATTGTCAGCAAAGCTGAGGCAGAGACGGGAGATATCGGACTTACTCGCATATCGGCCTTGGTACACTTACATAACGTTATCCCCCTTTCGTTTATAATAGCTTAGTTGATGAGCTCACTTGAGCTTGATCGACACCTCCAAGCAGCTCAACTTCCTCAAACGGCTCTCATCCTCTTGATCCCCTTCCACAACCACATCATCAATCGCACCCACCGTCCTAGTCCTCACCTCTACATCGCAATCCGCCTCCTGCTCAAACCAGCCCGCCACTGCGAGCGTCTTCTCTATCGCCCTCCCCGTGCCCATGAGCGTCACCACGGCACTGTCGGCGTCTCCTCCGCCGGCATGCATCAGCGCCTGGACGCGCTGATGCACAGACGCGTGCTTGGGCGCCGCACCCGTGGTCCGCAGGGAGTCGTCGAGCTGTTTGCGTGCTCGCTTGACGGCGGCCATGAAGGGCGTCTTGGAGGACACGTAGATGATGCGGGATTTGGATGATGCTGGAGGCTGGCGCCTGGTAAGGGGGCGCTTCTCGATGCGGGCGTCTAGGGCGTATTTAGTCGGTTGTCTACAAGATGTGGTGATAGAACATACCATGGGGAATAGCAGGTAGCTTGTTCATTGTTCCAGACGGCCGGCTAGGTGGTGCCTTGTTGGCATTATTTGAGGCCATGCTGATTTCGCTTGAACGTAGGATGCTGAATAAGGTAGGCAAATGAGATGAAGAGTGAGCCAACCAGTGGACGAAAACAGATGTAAATAATGAAGGTTCTCAGCCAGACCTATCGAGTCTCAGTTGCATAGCAGATCCAGCCGACGTCGGTCACAAAGTTGATGGTGAGTCGCTATGAAGGATAGAGAAAGGCCATGTATGATCATAAGTTGAAACTTTCTATGAGCTACATGCACACCCCACTAGACTAAGGTACTTACATAGCACTCGATACTCCGTAGACTGTGTGAATATCTACCAGAAGAGCGTCCAGCAAAACATCAAGAACAATAACTCTTCTTTATAAAATATTGGTTATATCAATACATGATAGCATTATAACCATTCTTGCGAGAACAACTATCGTCCAGAAACCCTCAGAGCGCCACATTTGCTGTGGCACAGACTCCCTCCCCTACCGTAACTTACGCTACTGCACACGGCCCGCTACCAAACGTCACCTCCAAGCTCTCATCGCCATCCCTTGCTCATCATAACCACCGCCATCAGTCACTCCACCAAGAAACACTCGTCTTCCCTCCGCCGCCATCTTCTCGTATGGCTGCCTACACAACGCCCCGCGCATAGTAGGCCGCAGCTCACCACCCACCATGTCCATCGCAATCTGGCCTCCCGTCTCTCCCCACGAGCTCAGGCTCCAAGCCTCCGAGACCCAGGTACGATTGAGAGAACGACGCGCAAAGAGACACCATGCTGATCTACCTTGACAAGGCACGCGAGCTTGACTGGATCGTCGACGAGACCCTGGAGATCTGCCGCGACCTCAAGCACAGCCTCGAGGACTGTTATGCGCTCCTCGCGCCCATCGACCCGGGCAGCACGCTCGTCATGAGTACGCCGCGCAACGAAAAAGTAAAGGGCACCCTCACGCGCGTGGGCACCCGCATAGTCAAGGGCGTAAGTAAGGCTGTGGGCTTTTTGAACTCCACTGTGATGTTAGCCTCGTTCTACAAGCTGACGTCCTTTGTCCAATAAGTCTCTCCATCTTCAGCTTCGAACGATACCCGCCCAGACCCTGTCTCTGTCGCAATCCGACGTTGTTCACATTCAAGCCCTCGATGCTTTGCATGGCTATCTCACCCAGTCCATCGACCTTCTCTCCACCACCTTGTCCAAGCCACAGGACGCCCGCTCCATCGCCTCGACCCTTACAATCCTCGCCGATTCCCTCTCCAATTCGGTTGCCCTTCTCAAGGGTCCGCCTCTAACAGACGCCGACCCTGCATGGCAGTCCTGCTCGAGTCCACCCTATCACTTTGTCCCGTCTATCGGTCCCAACATGAGCTTCTACATTGGCCTGCAGGAGAGCGCAATCGTACTCTGGCTGCGGGTCCTGGAACCCGTCCATGCCCCTGTGCATTTCGGAACCAAGCTCGGGCTCGCCATCGGCACCGTCCGACGTCTGGAGCATGACGAGATGGACACCGTCTTCCGGTACAACACGCGGGGAAGCGAGCTCGGCGGCTCAATGCGGGGCAGCGCTCGGCATACCCCAGAGCCGCGATCGTCGGCAACCGACGTGGATGGCAAAGATGTACAGGAAGTCTATGTCCGGGAAAAGGTGCGCGTCGAAAGTGCAGATCCGAGTCTCATCTCCCTGCACTCCAAGCTCGGTTTCCTCAGTCACATGCTCGGCCAGGCGCGGAGGAACCTGTCAGAGGTGCTGAGCGTCGACTCGTAGCATTGAGGGGAAGGCCATGTGAGTAGGCTTATGTAAATTGATTGGATACCCTGGCGTTATGGTGAAGGTGGTTATGTGTTCTATAATCCTTGTTTCCTTGCATGGGATTCTTTCATGGACATTTGGAATCAATAGTAGATTATTCGTTCTTCATGCTTCGCATCTCAACGAGTTGATTCAACTGAATTTGAATTTGTAAAAATGTAGATATTACACCTTGTACATGCAATTCATGGCCCAATTTCCATCGCTCCTCCGCTAAATTCGTACAAACACACCTTAATGACACAAGACAGATGAATTATGCATTGATGAAAATGCAGAGAAGTAACCTCTAATCTCGTGGACTTGGTATGGGTCAAGCCAAGAAGGCTCGGGTGGCCATGACATCGCTCCGTCGACTGAGACACTGCCGCGAGATCGTGCCAGCAGTCGCATTATGCAGCGTCTAGGCCACCGGAGACCAGGGCATGGGAACGAGGACCCTAGACTTCATACTTTGGATCAGAGGCACCGTCTTGTGAACGGTATCACTCCAGCCCTCATGGTGCCAGCTCTGCTCACGGCGGGCGCGACGCTCCTCAAGGTTGGCAAACTGCCAGAGGTGGTGGACTGTGTTAAGGTCACCAATCTGGACGAACCAAGCACCGACGCCCTCCATAACCTCACGGCGAGCTTTGAGGCCTCGTCGCCAGTGTGTCTCCCACTCGAGCAGGTTACCGGGGTGCAGTGTATAGGAGCGCAGTTCGAAAAGGCCACCCAGCTGTCGAGGAGGGGTTGTGGGCCAGAAGGAGAACTCCTGCATTAACGAGATGTTCTTGGATTTGATCATTCCCTTGAGCTTGCGATCAAAATCGGCGAATTCGGGGTGATGAGTGATGGAGTGTCGAGACTGGTGGTAGCCCTCGTACTTTTGATATTCCCAAATATGAACTGTTTCCTCGCGACTCCAGTCAGCAACCATCATTCACCATGTCAGGAACGAGGTCGGCTACTTACCAAAGGTATCACAGTCGCCAACCTCTGTCCTCCAGCTTCCAACAAGATGCACCTTGTTCTCCGGGGCGTTGGCCATCTTGGGGTACCAGTGGCTGACAAGCTCAACGTACTCATCGACCATTTCGGGCTTAACCTCATGAAATACGATCGAGTGAACATACTTGCCACGGGCGAGAACCTGACTGAAGCTGGCCTCAAGCTGAGCATCGAGCTCACGACCTTCCTTGGTACCGTAAATGAGGTTCGTCAGAGGGCCCGCCTTGCGCGGGGGCTCTGGCTCCTTGACCTCGGCAGTGCGCTCTACGTTGTCTTTCTGTGAGCCCTCGTCCGACTTGGCGAACGGAACGTTAGCAGGCTGTGGGTGGGAGGGCAACGCACTGGCTTCTCGATCCTTCTGTGCCTCAACCAGGTGCTCGCGGAATGCCTTCTGCTTCTCGTTGAATTTGTCGACGGTTGCTCGCGAAGGATTGACGTCTCCCATGGAGGGCGTGTGGTTCTGACGAGCAGCAGTCGTGCTCAGAGCTCGCAGGCCAGCGCGCGGGGTGACCACGGCGGCGCGTGCGAATTGGCGGCTCAACATCTTGGTGTTTTGAGATTTGGGTTGATGACGGAGTTGAGTCTCGAGGCGCAACGCGTGTCTTAACAAAAAGAATGACACGGGCGCAGACACAAAAGAGGGGACTTGTCCCAGAAAGAGAAGGTTGAGGTTGCAGAATTAAGATCTGGAGAGACAGGGGAGATGCTGAAAGAAGCAAATAGGCCGAAGTTCAGATGGCAGGAGCAGAAGGCGGAGGAAGCAGAAGGACAGAAGCGGCAGCTGGTTTGCGGTCAGAGCAATTGGTGGCAACTCAGATGGCACCAAAAAAAGGTTGGAGGGCACAGCAGGAGCGGGAAGGCAGGCAGATGGTCCTTCTGGGTAGAGCTTTCCCTTGCAAGAAAAAGGAGTTGGAGGGCAGGAGCCGAGGGAACGATTGGGCGGTTAGAGTTGGAGGGACGGAACGGCTTCGGTTACGACCCAGGTATGTATCTCACCCCGCACTTTGGAACGGGCGTTTGTTGTGTTTTGATGACGAGGATGTAGTCTTGGGTTGCACGCATAAGAGGGTACAAGGTAAGGGCAGAATAGGCTGATTTGATTGAGAGAAACAAGAGGACAGGCCAGAAGGTTTGAGAGTACGTATCTCCCTTCTTTAAAGCTTGAAGCTATGGAGCTTGACCATGATGTCACCAGCGCGATAAGCATCACGTGTAGAGCCTTAGCGCGCCTCTGGGAAACGCGGGGTTTTGTAACCTGGTTTCTGCGGTGCCGGCTCGGATTATGGCGGTCTGGACCCGCTCGAGCGGCTGTCACAAGCGACCATGTATGGAGTACGTACCCCTAATCTCTCCTGATCTTGATGCCTTGTATCTCAGGCACCCAGAGAACGTTCCGGGCTCGGCTTCGGCAGAACCCGCTCGGAGCTTTGGTTGAGTCTGTCGCTCGGAAAAAGGCTCGTTTGTTCAAGACTGTCAATCTCAACAGCACCTCCATCAACCCGAACCTACCCTTCCCGCGATACCCACGAATCCGTCATCATGTCTTGGCTCGGTGTTCAGCCCTTCAAGAAGTTCAATGCTCCTTTCTGTACGTTCAATTGCGCCCTCGTCGCCTGCGCCGTCGCGAATGTGTCCCGCTAACTCTGTCTCCCTAACAGTGAAGCCTTACTGGCCTTTCTTCGCTGCCGGTACGTCTAACTGTGCACGTCGCCCGACGAAGCGATGTTCTCGACGACCTTTCTCTTACGCGCCCGACTCCGATTGATGCCTCGATGGGTTTTGGGACAGTAATTGATTCAGGATGCAGGTGTTGTCATTGCCTACGGCGTCAACTCCGCCCAGGTCGCCCTCATGAACTGTACGATCCCTTTGGATGATTTTCCAGAACGACTATTAATCACATATACTAGCTGCCGAGTTCAAGAACGACCCCCGCAACCCCAACCGCAAGGCTGGTGGTCACTAAGCCGGAGGAGATGGATATGGGATATCGCCAAAGCATGCATGACCGATCCTCTCCAGCGGGAGACTAGGGTCGTAAGATGGAATTGTATCATAGAGTCGCAAAAGGGACTTAATTGACCTGTCGAACAATGTACATCATGTGGCTGTGACGGGTGCAGTTGGGATCAGAACACGCTCGAGCCAGGTCCAAGACCCGAATGTCCCGGATGATCCAAGTACGGATCCGGATGCTTCAATCATTGAAGCATTCTGCACTACTGATTCATTGATTTTATTACATGTGAAGTTACTACTTAGCCGTCTCCTCCGTAATGCGTACCAGCTCAAGATCGTCGGGATTCTCCAGTAATGCTTGTTTTGATAACTCAGTCATGGCTCGGTTTATATGACCGGACCTCAGTAGGCATATAATGGCACACTAGAGCTACTTTTATAGCTTCATTATGTGAGAGTAAACCATATAATCCCGTGAAACTATTACAAAGACCCTTAACCACGGTTGAGTTGTGGTGGGGATTAAGCGTTACCTGAGTCGTGCAATGGCCCGACGTCTCGATAAATCTCAACCTGACAAATCATCCATCGCTATCGCTCACTCCACGCCGTTCGACTCATACTGCGAGCCGCCTTAATTCTCCTTATCAACGTTGATACATATCTCACGACATCTCATAGATGCGTATTCTTTCTAGCTTCTTTGTCACGACCAGACCAATTACTACTAGAAGTGTCTCTGCTCTTACTTTTCCTACTAGATTTTATCTCTCTACAATGACCGCTACTTCAGTGCCCAACGGGGCGCAACAGCAAAAAGCTAAAGGCAATGGAGGCAAGAAGGAAGTCAAGATTCTGATGCTTCATGGTGAGTTATAGTGCTACCTTTGCAGCGTCGCCAGACATCCTGTCAATCGCACTTTACCCTACACTATAAACCTCGCTCTATTTGCACATCACTGATACTCTCCAGGCTATACACAATCTGGGCCTCTATTTCGCGCCAAGACCCGCGCTTTAGAGAAACTTCTCATCAAGGTCCTCAACCCAGTCTCAATCCTCCCTGTTCCCATCTATCCCACGGCTCCCAACCGGCTCAGGGCAGAGGACATCCCCGGCTACCAGCCCCCGGAAGAGGCTCCGGCTGAGGACTACGAGCCCGATACCTGGGCATGGTGGCGGCGAGACGAGGCCTCCGGTGCCTACCGGCTTCTAGATGAGGGTATGGCCACTGTTGCCCAGGCTATCCGTGAGGCTGGCGGCGTGGATGCTGTGTGCGGCTTCAGTCAGGGCGGTGCGATGGCCGCTCTTGTCGCCTCTGCGCTAGAGGTTGGGCGATCCTTGCCAGAGGGCAAGGAGGGAGACTGGGCAAGAGCACTGAGGGAAGCCAACGATGGCAAGCCTGTCAGGTTTGCTGTCTCATACTCCGGCTTCTGGGCGCCGCCCGACTCGCTCCAGTTCTGCTACGAGCCCAAGATCAAGACCCCTACGTTGCACTACCGGGGCAGCCTCGACACGGTTGTGGATGAGAACCGGACTCAGGCGCTTGTGGATCGATGCGAGGACCCAGCTGTGATCGTTCATCCCGGTGGTCACCATGTGCCCGTGTCCAAGGAATGGGCAATGCCCCTGGCGGGATTTATCAAGCAGCACGGTGAGGATAATGAACTCAAAGCTGACTTGTAGATGGTCCCCAATTAGAACTACACGGGTTTCTAGCCCAATAGATGAATAGATAGACTCGAGTGCATCAAGTGTGCCATGTTACATATCCCCATCCCGAGGACTATCTAACCTGTATAATTACAGACCACCCAACCGTCATGAATTGTTAACCGCTCTACTCTATCATGTACCCCGACCCTGCAGCCTCTATTTGGCCGGTTGGATCCGCGCCATCATCTCCTCCTTTGTGATGAGGTGATCAATCCTCTCTAATAGGCCCAGCAAACTCTTCATGTTGTGGCTCCATTCGTTCAGGACATCGTCAGCGTCCCGAGGCTTCGCAAAACTGACGATTCTTGCGGGTCGGTCAATCTTGGCATACACCGTCTTAGAGGTAACCAGCTCGCTGATGTACTTTTCCGTTTCGTCTTCGGTCAAGTCGAGCAGCTGGGTAAGGCGAACCATCTGGATGCGAGTGTAGTACTTGGCGACAACGCGGACATTGTGCTCAATAACCCGCTTCCGGAAATCTTGCCATCGCTGGTGCGCATCTTCGTCCTCAGACTGTCCGGGCTGCACGTCGAAGACGTCAGTACTGCAGAGGTGGGGGCCGAATCTCTTAGCAATCTCGGGCCATCGCATCAATTCGTGAACAGTAAACAGTCGGAGGAGCTCGGCCTCTGGTGGGACCTCCGAGTTGCGGGTGTCTTTGTGGATACGGTGGAGGAGGTCGTTTTGTTCGTTGTCGTAGGGAGCTAGGATGACATAATAGATAATGCGCTGCAGGACCTGCTAGAGGTTAGAGACTGGGCCAGACGCTGGCAATGGAAACTTACGGGTCGAAGCTTGGCTGGGTCCTCCTCAACGGCTTCGGTATCCAGCACCTGCCGGTAGTGCTTGCAGACATCGAGGTACTTCTTGTCATGCTTGGCCAGAATGATCTGCTGCTCGTAGTATCGGAGCTTCAGATCGGTAGTGTCGTCCTCCTTCTCCTCAGGAACCTCCTCACCGCGAGCCTTCTTCTTCTCGCGTTCCTTTTGTTCCTTCTCAAGCTGCTCGGCTGTCTTTTTCGGCTTTCGAGAGAGGTATCGTGTGCTGATCTTGCGGGCCAGGATATCAGCCTGTGTCCAGTCTCCGCTCTCGATGCATAGCGCAACCTGAGATAGAATGAACTCAGTCTTTTCCCGCCTGTCCATAGACCCAAAGGTCTCGACCTGAAGCTCGCAAAGAACCTCGGTGGCGGCCTTGAGGTCTCCCTGCTCCTTCTTGATATCGGAAAGAATCCTGGTGACGCGAGCGCGCTCGACTTCGACAAAGATCTTGCCCTCTGTTACTGTTCGCAGTGTCTCGATAACGGAAAGCTTGGTCTTAAGATCGGGGGTGTCGTCAAGGAAGTCCATGACGGTTTGGACCATTTTGGTGATGGCCTGCTTGAGCTGGCTGTGCTTCTTGGACAAGACCAAGGTCTGGTCGTTCATCAAACTCCAATCGCCCGCATTTTTGCATAGTGTGACAATTGCGACCAATACTCGCGATGTCGACGCAAGGTCGGAGGCCTAGTTTTGACTTAGCGGGGATGACAGGAAGAGCGCAAGGTGAAATACATACTTGTCGGGTCTGCTTCTCGAGCGCAGCGAGCTTCTCAATCGCACCCTGGAGGTTTTTGGACTATGCAAAAGGTTAGTGGAAGCTTGAAGTAACAACGTGGAGCTGGGGTACCAACCGCAGCCAGCTTCTCAGCTTCAGGGAGCTGCTGGTCGACCTCTTTCGAGAAGTCCTTCTCGGGCTTCAATGTTCCTTCAGACATGGTGACTAAGTGTTTGCAGTCACTATTCAACAATCGACGGGTTTAAAGCGAGAGTTGGTGGCGCAGAGGTCGGATGTGAGGGTTGTTGATGGTGTCGATGCGATAGATCGGAGGTCGTGGGGCGGTCGAAGCTGGTAGGTTTAGTGACGAGGCTCACGCAAGAGGCTCCTGCCTGCGTCAAGGCTGCCCTGGAGCTGGAATTAAGTGGGCCCGATTCCGGAACCTTCGTCATCCACGACTATCATGCACGTGACTTGACTTACATCTGTGTCATTGCGTATTTGAAGCTTGAGTATGACTTAAATCCTATGAATCAATAGAAACAAATGAAGAGTTAAGTTATCTCGTTTAATATGAGTCTTTTTGTTGATGATGTTATTTTGTCCATTCGTTAAGGAATAGGGAAAGTCGAGATACGTATACAGTAACTATTCGTAAGCTCCTGCGTAGTTCATATATTCAAATGAGTAGTCTTTCTTCAAATTATAAGAAAGTCACTGTGCAGTTCAGAAGAGACCAAGAGACAGGTTCTAGCTAAGGCTCAAAACGATATTCTAGGGTAACTTATATGTACCATAAGAAACAAAGACTTGAGCTACTCCACCTTCACAGAATCGCTTTTATGCGGATAAAGGAAATCTTAGCTAGTATGAGTGAAAGTCAAATTATGAGATAAGCTCTTATTCTAGTACTACTCCAGCTTCTAAGCCCTTGTTTCTAACTGTCCATGTATCGACTAACTAACTAACAAAATCCTACCCATTACACATCAGCATACAGAATACCAGGCGTGACAGATCTTGATCTTCAACTGATTTTGAACCAAATATCTCTTCAAGTCCCCATGCTTCTTTTACTACTGAATACTTGTTTAACGTTGAAAGCCAGCACTAGCCTCATCGGCCTATAGTGACCCGTGAAGCGAGTCAACTTCGTTATTTGAGCTTCTCCATGGGTCCACGTCAAAGGATAAGTCTGATCCTCTACCCCGATCACTACGAGTCAATCCGTGATTGCTCTAAGTATGTTGCCTTCCTTGGCCCACTCTACACCTTGACGCAAGCCATAACTTGACTCGGTAAATTGGTCGGGTTTTGGGGGGTTTCGAGCAACCCTGGGGCATTTCTGCGCTTGAAAGCTCAAGGATGTACCAGAGACTTACCCAAAGGAGAGCAGGACGTGCATCTTTGATAGAAGCTACCAATATCATCACGCTTCACAAGTTCATGCTGTTGAAACAAGGTTTCCTTCTACGCCAGACTTGCTTATAGATGAAAGGTTCTGTGGCCTGATACGCCATATGGTAGTTGGAAATGAGAGTCTCGACCGTGATATAATACGAGTAAAGCCAATATGGTAAACAAAGCCAGACGGAGTACTAATTAGAAGAACCTCGCGTTATATGAATAGAATTGACAAATGTGTCTTCCGGTGAAGGTCAGCGTGACTTTGCTTCCAACAAGAAAACCAGCCCCCGAAGCTACTGAGACGGTAGTTTAATTGTGAGCCTTAAGAGAGATTATGTTAATGAGTTATTGCATCAACAAATTAGGACGATAAACTTGGGGAACTTTGTAAATAATGAATATGTGTTGAGGATGGCCTTTTCGAGCTAGGAAGCTTTAGAGCTAAGGAAGGCTTTTATGAGTAAAAGGATATTATAGCCTATTATTGCGTTCTTATCTGAAGTTGCGTAAGAAGGTCTCTCCTCAGGTATCCCGGACCCGATCAATGATCGGGGCCATTACTTCGACGACATGACTAACTGATAGGGTTGTTATGCTGCTCGAAAGATCGTCGACTTACATATTCAATGGTTAGCATCGCAGTGAAGGACAGATTATGGACAAGACACCTTTTATGCATTTATCATTGAGTCGTTTGAGGAAGCAATGAATATGTTGAACACCTTAACCATGTTGGGCTTCTGAGGCTCCCATGCTTGTGACATATCGAAATATGCTGATACTAATCCATGATATCGCTCCAATTAGTTAAATATGCCAAGCGTTGGAATTGGTTACAGCTTGCTGTTATAGCTCAGCGCTGGGAGACCAGGCTATGTTTTGTAGGTGTTGGTCGATACATAGTATGTAGTCGAGTTTTTGAAGCTTGTGCTTCATATGATACCGATATATCGATGCCTTGTATTATAGAAATACGTGCTAGGTATTGCAATTGCACCAAGAATAGACTGATCTGGACTGGACCATAGTTTAGTGTGGTACACAAGTTCCTATCCGTGGCAACGTATATCAACTTTGAGCACCGCTATCCCTTACTATTCAGCAGTATAGTGCTGTATAGCATTGATGGCAAGTATCATATTAGGTTCAAAGCTGCAATGTATTATATTGAGCTTGCCCGACTTGACCATGTAAGATGCAAAGCTTAGTCTCAAGTCCTTAGCATAAGGGGCACTTCTCCTATGATGTATTAAATACTTGGTCGACGAAACTCTCTACTTGACCAATAACCACAATTGCCGGACAAATTGACTCCCCTATCTTTACTATTAGTAAATCTCGCCCTCTGAATAGCTCTCACTAAATAGTAGCGGCATCGAAAATTGCAGCAATTCCGCTGATGACGGCTGAAGATAGTGAAGAGTAGTATGGGGATCGCCTACCGCCCGCAGGATTGGGCTTGATGTTTTTTGAATACTTACTGCAGGATGATTGCAGTTTGAACGGCCTCGCCGCAATGCCGCGAGAGTGGCAGGCCATTATTAAGTAGCATAACTTTTCTCTAATCTGTTTGAGACTTTTGTAGAAGAATGACCCCATAATGAAAAAAATCGGGGGTGTTTCGCAGTCTCAGCCCATGGGAACCAAACAGTAATCAGAAAGATATGAATGTTGATTTTCCGAACATTTCTCAGCCTTGTTATAGATTCCTAACCTTTAGTCTTAATATCTAATTGGATGAGTGTAGTCATAGCCAATGCATAAGACGGACTGGAGTTGATAGTTTGAAGCTTGACTGAGTTGCAGGCAGTCAGACTACCTCACAACTATTGACGCCTGATAAGGAGCCACACTAACACTAACAACATGCGCCAGACGGCAACAGCAGCGGCAGAGATACCGGAGCCTGGAGCAATGAAGATATGGTATGGACGAAAAAGATCGGAAGTGTTGTTTAGTTACCACGCAGGTGGTGGGTGGCGTTGAACCTGCTGTAGTAACATGTAAGGGGGCATACAGGCCCCTCCTTTAGACTACTGTGATAGTGTCTGTTATTAGGGCCCCTTTATAGCTACGCCTATGTCTGAAATCAACGTTGATGATCTGACAGCTGGATCAAGCTGATTTCTACAGCCGTTGTATGTTCTTTGAACCTTTATCTTGTCTTAACGCTCGACCATGCCCTCTGGGATTTTATGCGCGCTTTCTTATTTTGAGGCTGGAGTTCTTTGGGAGCGTACTGGGCCTGGCGTTTCTTCAACGTTGCCCGGCTTTTTCGAAGATGGTTCGATGGTTGGAAGGCTGCATGGAAGCTCTCTTGTGCTTGTAACTTGGAATATAGTCTGGAGGGCCGCAATAGAATTAGTAAAGGGAGTTTTTGATCTCGTGGAACTACTGAAAATGTATCTATACCGCAAAAGTCTTTGTACTGTTAAAGTAACTTCTTAGATCTTCTAATTTCCAAAAGTTTCTTGGTTGACAGGACAAGTAGAGCCGAACTCAAGCCTATCGTCAGATGAAATCGATCTGGAAAATATAATAAAGAGAGATTCAGCAGTGCCTTATTAAGCTGAGAGGTCTCTAGCCGGGATAAGAGTTTTGAATCTTAGCTGCAAGGCTCGTTATGTGTAGAACGGCGAAACCTGCGTGTAAGGAAGGAACATGAAGTGGTACTTGGGTATTGGCTTACCTTGGTATAGCAAATATTGGCTGGATTTGTTTGGCCTTTGATATTGTAGAGATCAGGGTATTTCTGGTGGGCAGGAGGATACGAGGGTCGTCCATGTCTGGGTCCAGGGGTAAACTGTCTTCCATCAAGATGGTTGACCGAGTGGTTCGTAGGTATGGAACACTGAGATTCGGATTCTTAGATGCCTCGATATTGTCTGAGTGACTCCAGTACTTTCAGAAACTGAATTCATGCCAATACATGGTGTAAGCTGGTCGAATTCTTCCATTCTGGCATGCTCAACTCGGAATTCTGTAGAAGAGTATTCTTTGTTGGTATCGAACAGCCAGCAATGCAGCATCGGGGATGCTGAATCTAGTGTCGATGACCCAGTCGAGGTATACTCCCTACCTCAGTCTCCGTTCCCAACCTAGGCTGGACAGTGGCTCCAGCGGTTTGGCATCGAGGGAGTACGGATGCCAGTCTCTTGTCTTGGTCTTCGTACGAGGCTCGATTCTATTTTGGCAAGGACTGGAGAGAATATCCGTACCACTAAAACAGTAAGGGTCAGTCAAATCAACAAGACGAACATGGGAGACAGTTACTGAGTTCTAGACCGCCATATTGTGCACTTCTTCTCTACGCTTCCTCACCAGTCTCGCTAACGCATTTGCTAAGCAGAATCATCATTCTTGAGGAGCTGGTCCGTGAACTGTCACTCTCCGTGTAGGTATCTTGAATATAGATATTCACTCACGGACAGAAGTGAACTGAGTATAGTTGTTGCAGTCAAAATTCATCCTTGGGGCAGCATCATGCCAGAGATTGTCCTTCTGTGAAGTTTGTACTCTTCGTACTCGGTATGGATAAGAAAACAAACAGATGATACCTACTAGAACGTTTGGGTCAGCAACGATTTGATTAAAACATAGGTAGAGCGTCAAAGAAAGGAGTTTGCCGCCATTGAAGGAAACAAGCACTTGAGGCAAACCAAGGATAGTCCATACTTTCTGCATTGCTAAATAGGAGATATTCTTCGATGGAGTTCTAGGTGTTAGGAAAGAGTAGCATAGAAGCTAAAAAGATTGACAAATGCTTGTTTTTGCCTGGTCAGTGTCGGTGTGGAGGGAGCTCGAAGAAATCCCATAATCCAACAGGAACACCGCCCTAGCCCAAAATCACCCCCAACATGAGCTCTCTACACTGGCACTTCCACCAAAGTTACCAGAAATTATCCAGATCTTGAGCAGAAATGTTTTGAAAGAGCTGAATACTCACAAACTGCCTCCCATCGAATATGGGTATCCTTCCTCTCACGAATTTGCCCTACGAAACACGGCCGAACCTACAATAAATCCACTCCAAAACCTTCTCAGTCTTTAAGCAATTCCTTGAAGCACATTAGGTTCTTAACTAAGACACTGGATAGTAGGTCGACCCAAGATCATGAACTGATGATCTCGAATAAGGGGAAATCTCATCGACCGCGAATCTGTCCAGCTTGCCTGGTAACTATGGAGGAGTAACACAACAGAAGACATAGACCGATCAAGGCATGGTCTTGAGAACAAAACCATCAGAGAAGCATAGAACAGAGTATCTGCTTCACCAACGTATCTATTTCGCCTATCTGCTACACTTCAGGAAAGTTGGCATGTCTGTTTTTGCTTGAAGAGCGTCATCTGACTATGCACCATAGAATACATCACGACCACACCGAATACCAGTAATACTGCTTCAAATATACGCTAAGATCCCTCTTCGACTCCTTGTGTCTCTCCAAGAGTCGCTTCGAACGACTAGACTGGCTCGTCTTGACCATAAACGAAAACACCGAGAACCGCACTTTCACCAGCAGGAATCGAGTTTCCACGCAAATAATACAATAAAAAGCATAAAAGAGATCTTCGAGACTATATTAAACATATTTAGGGACTTTGGTTCCTCCTTAGATCTTTTCAAAGGCTTGGCTCGCGAGTGATGCTGTCCACCGGGTTCAACTTTCCCACAGAACATCACGAGACCGAACCACGTACCAAGAACCAAGATTTGCGAACGGCTACAAGCTTTAGAATAGAATGATCTTCTATAATCTTTAGGGAGCTGAGAGGGGTGTGGAAAGGTCACAGAGGGCTACAGGTTTGTATCTGGGCAAAGAGCATGTTTGATTTTCATGGCCTCTACCTTCGATGATTCTTCTAGTGCGTTTGTCATCTACTAGATCATACGTAATAGTAACGGGGAGAAATATCCAGCTGTCAAAATTCTCAAGTTTTAGGACTGGTTGGTCTATGACGCCGCAGTTAGCTTTGCTACAACCGTCATGATTATGCGCCGACAGTAGCACACCCACGTCCTGGCGAGAGAGCATATGAATCAAGATCCAACGTAATGGACCAAACAAAGACGTATGGGCGTTTGAGTGCTCCTAATAATTCAAAATTGGCTGGGCTCAAAGCCCGACTCCCTAGTCAGCTTGTTTGATATCACCAATCCGTACATGTCACGCCAGCTTATTGTTAGAAAACGATCTGCCAGTAGAACAGGAAACGTCACATCTGTATCTGCCTTCTGATGGAAGATTCTAGTGGAAACTCGCGTGCAGGCCCTTTGATATAGCGGAGTGTCTAGGCGGCCGTGGGCGATGATGCAGCCGGGTACCTATCTTAATCTGCCCCTACCAGTCACTGACGGGTGGGATTGTTTGATATTACCAGTCCTGAGCCCTATATCATATTATCTGAGCTCGCTTAATCCCACAGTACTGGTCTCTATTTTCCTTCTTACCCTCACCCTTTCAACTTTTCCCTCCACCGTACACTAGCCATCCCCATCCCCAACAGCTCAACTCTCTGCTTTCACATCCATCTGTTAGACTCGAACTCTCTACATGCTGCTTCCAAAGTACTCTTACTAGTTAGAGAGTACCGAAAAATCTCTTGCCTCATGGAAAATCTCCAAGGTGAGGGCGAAGGCCAGCCTCCGGTCACTGGTAAGCAAACAGCTCCCCTTCGCCTTGATCACTATGTGCATAGGTATACAAGAACACCTCAGGGACGATCACTGATACCGTTATAATCTAGAAGGACAAGAGAAGTCACTGCTGTCCCCGATGCTGCAGTGTCCCAAGGAGGTCTTGGGGCAGATAGCATCGTACATCGACACCATTGACTTCAAGTCCCTCTTGCTCGTCTGTCGTGCCTTCGGGCCCTTCTTGTCAGGCCGCCTCATTGAGCGAGACATCGCAGAAAAGACCTACAACTCACTCTTCTGGGCATGCGTATTCGGTGATGAAAACCTTGCCAAACTCGCTCTTGAGAAGGGCGCAAACCCAAATTGCTTCTTCTCCTTGTCGCATCGTGGCCCATCTGACGGAGAGATGTCCAGTGGGAGTTCACCTCCTGATTACTGTGTCTTCCCAAGAAAGATTCATTTCGGACGTGAGCTTCTGACAAGTCATCTTGTGGGCTCACCCCTTACTGTGGCAACAAAATACAACCATGTTGCTGTAATGCAGCGCCTCGTTGATAGAGGAGCCGCCCCTGAGGAGCATAAGAGACCGGCCTCAGAGCCTGAGATGTTCCCCAAGCCACACCGCGTGGCTCTCAGCTATGTACAGTCCGTTGAAGCAGCCAAGGTCTTGCTGAACGCCTACCCTGAGTCCATCAATGAGACTTACAACGCTCGACGCACACCTCTCGAAGAAATCATCCGCAGATTTCGGGACTTCTCCCCCAAGACTTATACCCCAGTCCACACTGAATCCGAGTTGTGTGAAATCGTCAGCTTCCTCCTACTGAGCGGAGCGCGACCTCAACGGCTCCCCCGGCATCTCCGGCCCCGGGGTCACTCTGGCGCCAGTCCCCTTCTACTGGCCCTCAGAACGAAATGCCTAAGACTTGTTCAAATCGTTCTCGACGCTCAGCCTTCTAGTCAGGAATTAGCCGAGGCATTCAAGGAGGCTTTGTGGCCATTTAAGACTGGGTCTTCAGGTCGAGTACTTGGCGATCCACTTACAAATATGCGAATCCTTCGCATCTTTCTGGAGGCTGGTATGTCACCGAATCAAACCTTCCAAGATGGATCACGACCCTGGTCAATAGTCCGACACAAAGACTTCCCAGAAGTCACCGACGCCCTCATCGACGCAGGAGTAGATCTCAACATGCTACGTTCTGATGCTATGCATCCACTGGCAGCAGGGATATTCGAAACCAGAACTAGCCTCTGTCACATTTCGCATCGACGTAACATGCTGGCCGTGGACTTCGACAACTCCGTCGGCCCCGTTGCGTCAAGCAACTTCCTCCGCGTCAATGTCAAGGAGATTGATAATTCCACTTCCATCAACCCTCGCTTGCTTGAGGCATCGAATGTCAATTCGCCGTCTTTCCTCGAACACGGCTTTACTCCCTTGATGCTTGCCGCCAGCGACTTCGTCAAGGTTGAGCACTTCCAAGCATTACTCGACCGTGGTGCAGACATCACAAGCACTGCCCAGCTACGGCCTGAGTCTCATCGGTTCTCCGTCCTCCAGTGTCTTTTGCTGGGGTTCCCCCCTCTTATAGGAGACTGTGACGATAATGAAACCCTGTTTGACTCTGCAGGTATCGAGGGTCCCATCCGCGTTGGCGATTTGAGGCTCGGAAAAGACTTTCGACGTTACTGCAATGCCGAAACTCTCAAAGTATTCGAGTTACGCCGCCAAGCCAAGATGGATGCCTTCCTCAAAGAGGCCGAGAGATGCGGGGAGAGCCCGAAGTTGTATTATGACATGGACGGCAGACACATCTTGAATAGCGCCATTGACCATCTCTATTCCACAGACCTGGAATGGGCCACGGTCATGTTGGCCCCGGTCTACGAGAAGACGAAGCTGGACGAGGACAACGAGGTAGCCTTGTACAACCTGTTCAGCCCGTCAAGAGTCACGAACTATCTCGAGGTTAGAACCCTTGAGCAGACCTACCGGATGGCCAAAGCTCTCCTGGACTCTGGGTGCAAGGCAACTGACGCTGTCGATGGACAGACAATCCTGCATCGTGTATGCTCCCTCAGACCTTCACTGGCTACCAAAAGTGTTTGGGACCGGTTGGTTCGTCAGTTCCAGGGGCGTCTTGACATAGGATATGAGTTTCTCAGCAACGTGATGGACCTTGGGTCTGATTCGAACGCGCTCGAAACCAAGTACGAGACGCTGTTCAGATATCCTACGGTATACGTGGTTCGTCGGAGAAAATCTATTGGCAATGTTTTGCAGCTCCTGCTGGCTCGCGGCGCCGATTTGTACGCCTTGGACGACAAGCAGCAGACCCCGTGGGATCTCGCACGCCATCACGGCCTTGACGAGCTCATTCCTTCGGAGTACCGCAGCGCCGAGAAGGAGGCCTTGGCACCGGGGCACTAGATGGTCGGTATACCTGGTCCCTTGGCCGGAGTGTGGACGGGTTGCGTCGAGAAGGGCTTGGCTTGGATGACAAGTCAACGAAGGCATAGGGTATAGCGGTATGGTTGTTTTTAATGATTTGTATGACACACAGCGGGTTTTTGTTTGTTGCTCTTTGTCTTCTTTGCTTTTGGGTTGACCACTCGGCGGCCATCCAGCCGTTTCTTTTCTTGGTCGACGCTTTACATACATCTCCGCTCAACGACGGAGTAACACCAAGCGACTTGAGCAGCCGGAAGCTCAAGTTGAGAAGCAATCAGGGTACGGGTGAGTGCCAAGTGTTGGACGACAGACTGGGCAGACTTTTCTTTTTGCTTTTGGTTTGCCCATGTGTACGATCAGCAATCTTTTGGACTCTGTTTCTTTTTGAAACGAGCTGTATAATCCTTCTGTATGATAACCTTGAAAACATTCAAAACCACAGTGTTCTCCTTCTTGGGATCCATTCTCTTTTCATACTACTCTCACTTCTACAGGAACCTACTTCATCAGCTATACCACCAAACCCCGAATTTCTAGGCAATAATACACCGCCATCCTGCGAGAAACCATCCCCACGAGCTCAAGACAACGCACGACAACCAGAGTACGACATTAGAAGCACAACCAGAATTACAAAGTAAGCCCTTAAATCCGCTAAAAACCGAAACTAAGATACTGCCAACAGGAGAGAAACAAATCCCATGCCGATACCACGAAACAACTACAAGACCCAATATCTCCGTCTAGAAGGCATTATCACAACTTACACCAGTTATCAACCTGGTCGTCGTTCAACGCGCGCACCTAGTTTTCAACCTGGTCGTCATTTAACGCGCGTACCTGTGCCAGCCATTCTCGATTAGACAGATGTGTTGCCACGCCTTCCATGGCGTCTGTGTACCAGTCATTGATTGTCGATCTGTTATCAGTATTGGCACGTCGGATGACATTTCCAAGTTGCTCGATATCGAGCGTGCGAAACTGCGCACCAGATGATTCATCGGACGAGTCCGATGAGTCCGACGATGTCGAGGTAGAGGCCTCGTCGGATGTGGCATTTGCTACCACTGGAGGTCCGGTTGGATCGGAAGACGTCGAAGTAGAATCAGATATATTGTCCGCCGCCACTAGTGTGATAGAGTCGGCTTGGTTGTCAACAGGGCCGGTTGCGTTCTTTTCTCTGATGTATACCTGGTCGAACAGATCTTCGGTCAATTCGATCTCATTCCACTCGGCTGACTTTTATGGTAGGAACTGCGTGAAGAAATACGCACCAACCTCCCTCAACTTCTCCGAGGAGGAGCAATAAGCTAGTAGATGCAATCTTTAGAGGATGCGGAACGACAGTTAACTCGACGCATAGTGACAATATGGATGGAAGCCTTGCACCAGCAGTTCCGACTGGATATGGTAGACGCAATCAGAAAGCTTAAGAGACTCCGATATATAGAGCAAGACTATCGAGATTCAAAAGATATTCGTAAGTGGGCATCGGAGGTTATACGAGTGGCAAAAGCAGCTGGTTTCCGAGACACCGCATAACACCTGTCGCGGCTCTATCTGAAGGTAGACGATTCGATCAGGGAGCTGTGATCTGGGACAAGGACCTAATGTCACCTTTCGACTTTGACCCATCCCAAAGCAGCGCTGGTGCCCAGGAGTGGTATCAACCCTACGTGTGGAAGACACTGACCGAGGGTGAGGACACCGAGACAATCCCGGCCGCTCGGATCTATTTCCCAGAGTAGAACAAACACTGGACTCATTCAAGAACAGTGGTGATGTGACTTTGATATTGATGACTCTTCAGACGATGATTCTTCCGATGCGTTGTCGGCGACAACTGGTGTGGTTGGTACGGCTGGGACGTCGCCGCCGACATCTTCATCATTGTTACTGTTGTCCTGTTACTCTTTGTATCGTCGTTGTCCGTATCGATGCCGCTGTCATCGCGTTGTCTCAGAGTCTACATAAATAGAGGAGTTCTACTCAGACACCGATCATTGTGTATGTACACGTGGGACTACTCCTCGGTTATGCCAATATTAAAGACTTTGGAGACCAGTCGAGCTACACAGAGTCAGCGGCAGAAGTACACCTTGTGGGCTATGCTTGATTCTGAAAATCATTGTTCTTCTTGCAGTTTAAGTTGAAGAATAAATGAAGAGATATGATGCATATTAATCAGGCGAGTCGGTTGTTATATCTTGGTTTCTCAAACTTGTCTCCAGTCCTTACTCTCATGAGGAATTTCATAAGCTAAGAGTAGTAGTATATTCTCAATTCCACCCTGCAAAACAATACTCTACGGAAGCACCTCTTGCTGAGGACGGTTTCGAGTTAAGCTCAAACAGCATGAACTTTGAACATAGCTGCAGAGCTGGCTAGGGTGTATTTTGGGCTTCAGGTAGAACACAGCAAGAAGTCCTAGACCAGATTAGTTAGTCTAGTCAGTCAGTGGGTTTATGAAACGAGTGCAGAATTACAAACTCATAGTAGTTAGGGAGCCTAGAAATAGACATGGTGTTAGTCTAACTCTTAACCGTCGAGAAAATCAAATAGCACTGGCGCAGTTGCAAAGCCAGCTGGACAAGTATAGTAAGCTGCGAAAACATCCACGGCCAAGAGAGAATATAGCCGAACTTTGTCTTCTGAAAGTGAAGAAACGACAATAAAGAGAAAAAGTCTTAAACATATCGGTTTGGTTATGAATACAGGGTAACACAAACGGCCGGATAAGGGCCCACTTAGCTTCCACCCCTTATCGGGTTGGCTGCTGGTCCGTGCCCTTCTCTTGTTGGTCAACTCCACGCTCATAGCCTCGTGATATTGAATCAAAACAATCGATAACAAGATAACCAACACCCAGACGTCTCCCGACGCAATCTACGGCCACCGCTCTTCAACCAACGAAACCAGCAATACAGACGTTTACTGGTATCTGATTCTCTTCGCCTGGGAATGATATCGCTGCCTCAACGCAACTCTTGACCAACGCTGTCCCGTTCGCCCCGCGACAACAAATCCCAAGACCCCTCATCATGGCCGCTGCCAACCTCGCCACATACTCCGACTGTGTCTCGTCTCTCCGCACATCCCTCAAATTCCTCGAATCCTCTGTCGAGACCCTCGACAATGGCGTCTCCGACTTTCCCCGGCTCGTCAACGTGCTAAAGACCGTCCGCGTGAGTACTCCATCGCATCGAAACTCCTCCGTCATCTTTAGCCCTAACAGCCTTGCAGCACTACGAACTCATCCCCCAGCCCACCCTCGCAGCCGCAGAAGCCTCCCTCCGCGACGACATCGGACCCTACATCGCCCTCCTCCTCGCCCGCGCAGACTCGCAGATCGAGCGCCAGGAACGCCGCATAGAGACCCTCAAGGCCCGCGCCGAGCTCCAGCAGGGCCGCCTCGCTCGACCGGACGATGTCCCTGCGGACCTCGCCGGCAGCAAAAAGTCAGGTCCTGGCCGGAGGCTCACCGCCGAGGAGAAGCTCCGCGCGCGGGCCGTGCGGCAGAGGAAGGAAGCGCTGCGCTACGGCGTCGAGAGGCTTGAGCTCGAGGTTCTGCAGAAAGAGAGGGAGCTGAGGAAGCGGCTGGAGGGGTGATTTGGCTGAGAGGATGGATAGAGAAACTATTGAGGCTTGCGCCTGTGTCTGGTTAGGCAAGATCTGCGCCGGGCCAAGAAGGGCGCGGTGGAGGTATCACGCCCAGCAACGATAGACGCGCTGATCGGCGCGCAAGCGAGATCAGCGCGGCTATACGGCGGTGACGTTGAGATGTTTAGACGCACGGCACGACGACCCGGCCAGTGTCGCGATCAACTCACGACTCGCGGGCGGGGATCGGCCGAGTTTGCGTTCAAGGCTATCTTGGCAGCCCGGCCGTACTAGAGAGGATGCGGAACGTTCAAACCCGTTGATCCCTAATCTGGACACGATAATATGATACCCAAACTTTGTAAATGGCTGCCATGTGTCCATCAACGTGAACCTTATATCCGGTCCCTTAGTCCCGGTCGTTCAAGACCACGCTGGCTGTACGGAGTAGGTCGCAGCCAATTCAAGGCCAAAACAGGCAAGAAGGTTTGGAGAATTCATTCCAGTAGTGGTCTTATTCACCAAGGCGAAGGATAGCTTGATCCCTCTCATTCTAGCTACAGCTCGCCTCGATACCGTCCATTTCTGCACCTGGCCAACCATATCCTTTTGACAAACACACTCGCCCTCTTGTCCAGCCTAGGCTGCGTCTGGCTCGTAACCCATGTTTCATCGTAAGTTCGGGCCCCCAAGCCACATCCTTCTCTTCTGGTACGATACCACAGGCGGCTGTGGCCATTAAGTCTCTTGAATGGTCGAGAGAATTTCGAGTTGAGTCCCGCGGAACTCAGAGGCGAATAGTTGAAGTGAAGAGAAACAAGAGACGAGGGTAACAAAAAGAAGACATTGAAGATAACAAGGCATACAGCCAACTGCCAGGCGCCGTGGGGCCGTTTTGTCAAAAAGGGGCGGTTCTCCCAAATATACTCCAACACATATCCCATCCCAGTACAGAACCAAAATTGCCGAGTCGTGACTCTAAAACGTTACAAAAAAACACAGATAACAATGAACGGGTGACCCGTGCGTGGGTCAGGCGGTGCTCGACGGCACGGCATTACATGTTGTCGAACGGGTATCCCAGGGTCCTTTGCGTGCATCGTTTGCTCATAATAGTATGAGGTAGTTGCTGGGTGCAATACCCGTCTCTCCGCTCTCCTTGCGTGCTTGCCACCAGCGTCCGCTCACGTCCGAGACTTCGAGGATTTCGTGCTTGGCAAAGGAGATCTCGTTGGCGTCGTCGGGGTTGGCCTCGTAACTGTAGATGGCCTTTGCCCGGTAGGGGTACTCTGTTGGCGGTACCACTTCGGCGTCGTTTCCGGGTGACGGTTTAGACTGCTGCATAACCGAGTTGGTGAAACTTTGGGGGATTGCGGAGCCGCGGCCTCCAACTTGGGACACGCCGGCGACGGGAGAGGGGTTCTCGAAGCCGTTAAGCTGGGCCGAGGTGTACATCTGAGGTGGTTGAACCGAGTTGGACGTCTCAGGGCGGCCGGTGCCACCGTAGCCATGCATGGTAGATCGATGGATTGTTGTGGATTCCTTAGCAAGGGCGAAGGAGTCAAGGAAAGCTCTCGGGGTTGATGAGGGATTGGATCCAAAGTAAAAGGTCCAGATGACCTGTCAATCCGTTAGACGCGCTCTCAACACAATTTACAATGCTACTCACAATAACCATGGCTAGCAGGATGAAGCCAGCTGAGGCAGCCTCTCGCGCACCGCTATTCGAGTAGAGGAGCAGGTTCACGCCCGACGAGACAAGAACAATTCCGGCCGCAAGGTAGCCGGTCACAGCGACATGGTAGGTGTGAACTGAATCGCTTCCTATAACGACAAAAACGCCCACGATGAGGCAAAGACTGTAGATGCATCCCCACCAGGCGAATGTTGGGAATTGGTCGTCGTCTGTTTGTTGTATCCGTCCGATGATGCAGGCGACAAATGTGATGCACCAGGCGAGCTGGACACGTTAGCTATGCGCGACCGTCAAGAGTTGCACCAAAGGAACAAACGCACCATGGAAATAGAGAGCGTGGCGAGAGCGAAAGGGTCGCCGAGAATATTGCTCATTTGGATCCCCTTGCGTCCCCCGTACATTCTCGAGTTGTCCATTTTCTGAAGCGACGGGGAGGAGAGAGAGTACGATTGCATAAGGGAGGCGGATAATTCAGTTGGCAATCGAGGCTGATGCGACGGAGATGAGGAGCACCGTGTTTTGCTCGAGATGAGTTGGCAAGCGAGTCTGATCGTCGGGGCTCGACTGCTACCGGAGCATTCGGCAAAGAAACAACAACGTGAGCGAAGGAGGCTGTGCTGGAGGCGCTGCAATCGTCGGCTGAAGTAGTGTCGATAGTAAGATTCTTTCGATGACGGCGGGTAATGGCAGACAGAGGTCGAACACGGAAAAGGGAGTCGAAGGAGTAGAACAAGAGGAAGAAAAGAGTCAAAAGGAGCGACTAAAGTTGGGACGGTCAAAAGCCGCGAATAATAAGGTTGGAGTTTTTAGTGTGAGGAGAAGAGGATGAAAGGACTGAATTGGATGGTGTGGAATGGCTGCGGTGCGGGCGAGAAGGGGGAGAAACGCGGAGACAAGGGGCAAGCAACCCAGAGCGGTACGTATGGGCTGGGCCGTAGGTAGACTCAGGCGCAGGCACAGGGCCTCGAGTGTGGAGAGAGCCCGAATTGACTTGGGACTGCAGCGTGATTCGACTGGGTATGAGTAAACTGGAGCTGGAGCTGGCTGGAGCTGAAGCTTTTTCTGCGCGCGGCGCGAGTCGAAAACAATAATAAACAACGGCCGTTGAAGTTCCGAAAGAATCCAGCAACAGCGGCAGAGACGTGACGCGGTCACCGTCAGAAGTACAAGAGGTTGATGAATGGTGAGAATAAGCCGTATCAGGGCAGGTCGGCTGACAGACGGCAAAAAGTCAGGGGGCAACGAGAAAGACGGAGGACAGCGCGGCCTGGTCCAGCAGCAGCAGCAAGGGCAGTCCTCTCGTATTCTGCGTATATATGCGTAGTTGCGTTGCAGACTTTAGCGTGAATCGAATAAAAGAGTTGAACAAATTAATGGGGTGAATCAGAACAGAAGAAGAGTGAACAAAAGGGCAGAAGAGGATGGTGAGAATTCAGTAGAGGCTGGCTGTCGTCTTCAGGGCCTAGAACCCAATAAACCTCAAAAGTACGGATAGAGTGCACCTCGGGTGGGCGAAATGAAGGGCGTCTGCTGGCCCCAGGCACCCCCGAGCCTTGCCCCTTGCTGTGGCGCCTCGGGAGGGATTCAAGGGGTCTCGCTGGGCCGGGATTGATTTGATGGGACCGCGAGATTTGGGTCAAGAAAAGCCGGAGAACTGCAACAGACCGAGTCCGTGATTGGACCACAAGGTTTTGGTGTGTTAGTCTGACTGTTGACGGCTGCTTTGCTTCGTTATTGATCGAGACGGATGCGAATAGGTTCGAGGGACAGGATAAACGACGTGAGAGACCCCAAAGTGCGAACCTCCTTGAACTTATCCAGCCCAGATTGCCGTAGTTATCTGCGCGGCCACAGGAATGGACTGACTGTGTTGTCGAGCCAGCCCAGCCCAGCCAGCATGAGAGAGCCAGACGCCGCGGGCAGGAATTTATCCAGCGCCTCTTCGGCTACCGTTTTGCGCTCTCGTGGGAGGCCACACGGGGCTTGGATGCAGGGGTCGGGAGTTTCAGCAACACCATCCTGGCTGCTCAAGCACTGGGCCACGGCCCTCCAATTGCGCGCACAATGACTTGGGAGCGCGTTAATCATCGATTGGTACGGAGAACAATCGACGTCCCTTGCGACTGCTCTCGTTTTCGACTGGGTTGGGGAATGCAAGACATCTGTTCCATGCAGTGGCTGGACAATGGGAGGCTTTGAGACAGGTTTGCATCATCCCACACCCAGCCTCTGGTCATGATATCTAGGCTCTCTCTTCGATGCTCTACGGAGTACGGATACGGAGTAGGGAAATGTCTTTTCTTTAAAGTCCCCTAACCCCGGCCTTTGAAAGCAATCGCTTGCATTGGATCTCAGTGGCAGCAGATCGGCGCTGAGCTTATCGAGACCAAGCATCTGTGCGATGGAGCCCACATCTTCTTGCCCTAGGCTTCTCAGCCCGGCTTTGTTCCTGCAGGGCGCTGTGGTACAAACACCATTGCTCTCGGATAGTCTGGAATCTCGTGCGTGCAGCTGTCTCACCAAAGAGTTGATGTGGGCACGGTGGCTCTGAAGTCACTAAGTATTTATTGTCTTGGCAATCAGTTGAGGCCATCAACACCAACCTGCCAATGACTTAACGTTAGTTGCCTCTTTCCACCTTCGATACTCACGCGGCGTGATACTGCATCTCAGGTAACAATATATAGATTTATTAAACTATCTAACCACTTCATAGCTCACGACTCAACCCAAGCTGTAACCGGCTGCCTCTTTATCTATCAAGCGTCTTGATTCATACAACGTCACACAATGAATGATAGGCAAAAACCCGCGAAAAGTCCCCGACCTACTCCCTGTCGTTGAGCGGGTCTTGCTGTTTTACCCCTGGACCACAACCCGTGCTCTGCACAACCACCTTGAACTAACCGGCCTCAGCCCTCGCGTCCTCAACAGGTCCATTAAAGTAGCCACTGTGTGGTTCTTGGGTTCTTTTCTTTTCTACAAACTCCGTACGACGCGTGGCATTATGTATCAGTCCTTGCTGTGGGTGTATTTGTGGACCGCTACTTGACAGCAAACAGGGCGCCATCTGTTGTGGAGCGGCCCCAGTCTTGAAAAGCTTGAGCAGAGGCCTTGTTCCAACGGTCGTTGGTGCCATCGTCGATCGTCTCGCCTTGCCGTCATTAGCGTTCACGGTTCCTGGGAAGCCGATCGGCAGATGGGGTTTCCATTCGGGATGGGTTGTGAACATCACTATCTACATTGATCGACACCACCGTGAGCATCACCAGACTGCCAGACTCTGATGTCGATGGGTATTTAACGGGCGTGTCTTTCTCGGCATACGGAGTAGGACTCAGGGATTCCCCCTTGAGAGGGCCCATTGCTCTACACGGAGTACATGGGTACCCATAGAACGACCTCACTTGACTTTTTACATACTGCACGCGAGTTCACTGGTGGAGTGCAGTATAACAGGCAATCTATGCAAACAAGTCCTGACGTGCAGCTTCTGCAGGACTCGGGAAGTGCCAATAGATACGTGCATCTGCACCAACACTAGGACGAGATATTATTGCAAAGGTAATCCGAGTTATGGGACACAAAATTGCAGGACAGGAACATGTTGGGACATAGGAATCCCAGGCAGGAAAGTGACTGACTGAATCCTACCAGTCCATATTTCTCAAGGTATATTGTTTGTACTGCATCGTGGAGTTGTGACTCGTAAGCCGATAATTACTAAATTAACTACTCCGTAGACAGAATACTGTGATTTAGTGGCAGTAGTTGATTTCTACGTCAAATTCCGAAACAACCGTTGTTCCTAGAGCGCAGTTTTCGGGGACCTGTCACAGTGCAATGGTTCAATAAGGAGGAAATCGACGGCGTTAAAGGTCATTGCGTTACATCTATGTTTCACCAAGTCATCACACTTGATCATGAATAGGAAGTATATAGAACCGTGTAGTGGTGATCAGCCTGAAAGGTCATACTGCTAATCACGCGCCGGCGACTTGAAAATGGAGCACTGTGCGTTATGTCTTACTCTTCTCCTATTTTCTCTTAATGAAGGGACCTTGAATGATAAGTGTCAGTTCATCCTCTAACTTTTCGATTGGTGATAGTGAACAAGTTAAATGCAATATATGGTGTAGCTATCAGCCCATTAAAAATACTTTCGTTTGTTTAAGGACACCATTCAATACATCCATCGAGGTAAGAGTAATCATTTATTCTTAAACTTGGGTTGCTTAACATGACTATGCGATTGCTTTGTGGCAGCTTGAGTAGTAAGTATCTTGTGAATGTAACTTATTCTGGTTCAACACCCCGACCACATAGTTCAAATAGAAAGAGCCCCTTTGTATCTGCTGGAGCAAAAAGAATGACCCGTCTCTCCAACCAGAATTGAGCCAAGGACCTTTCGGTGGCAGTTTTCCAGTTACAGCCGAATGTGAGGATCTAACTACACCATGCGGAGATGATATTTGATGGGTGCGGCTGAACACCGTGTTGTTTATGCGGACATCGTGAGAATTACTGTGGTCGCTTGATGGTTGGAGATGCTCGGGTGAGTGGGGTAAGTTAATCTCCTCGGGGCGCTGAGAATAGGATGGCTTTAGCCTGGCAGGTTGGAGTTGTGCCTGGCCTGGAGCGATTGTATTCATGGACATTCTAAACGTATGATTGTCTCAGTTCTAATGGGTATCTTCAAGCAAATATCGTCATAAGTCATCCTCAGCTTCGAGTTCTCGCTCTGCCCTTCTCACTTGTCGCTCTACAATTTCTACCCGTGATTCAAGACCAGCCATAACTCGTGAGTTATCTAGAACCCCTGTCTCGTACCATGACCGGATGGCCGATTCACTCCTTCTCCGAAGGTCGGCGATTTCGGAAGCCTGCGCAATCTGCACGGTTTCAATGGCCTTCATCCTATCCTGCAGCGCAATGAGGGCTGCGCTCTCTGAAGGCTCGGGTATTGGGCTGTCCTTGATCGCAGTGAGCGAGGAGAGGGTGGCAGGAAACGCAGAAGCCGAGGCTAGGACGATGGACTGGATGGCGTCGGTCGATAGCTGAGATGGAGGATCAGAGGCAGCGGGCGCATGGAAGAAATCTGGGTGCGCTCTGTCTATAGGGGGTTAGCACGTGTTTTGATGCCCAAATTTGTCGGAGCGTACAAATCTTGATGAGCTCTCCATAATCGCGGACCTTGGTCAGGAGAGACGAGAAGCGATGTTCAAGCTGGCCGATCTTCTCAACGGCCGACCGGTCTTGAGCCAGAGCTGGTGACACAGACTGGCCATACAGAAGATGCTCGATACGCAGGAGTCGCGACTCGAGCAGGTCGAGCGTGGAAAGGGTCGTGTCGTCCATGGTGGTGGCCATCGTGACTGACGTTGAGCGCGCGGAACAAGCGTGGGACCTCAAAGGTACGTCCGCGGAATGACGGTGTGGATGCGGTCAAGGGGGAAAGTGGGGGTATCAGGAGGATGTCATGAAGTTGTTATGCGACGTGGGAGAAACCATGGCCTCTAACGTTGGAGACAAAGCGGCACATACGGCTCAACGGGTTGGCATTAACTAGGTAATGTTAGAACATTGGTGATGGGCGGAGCAGAAATAGGATGGCACTGGTTACAAGCTGTCCGGCCTGGGTGATTGCATGCCCCCTGGAAGGCCCTGAAAGCCCTGAAGCTATTCCCCGGATTGGAACAGAGGCTTGCCGGAAACGCCCTCTGATTGGCCAGAGCTGCTCCCGAGGCGCGTGGCTATTGGCCGCATGCGTTAGGTCCGGCACAAGGCTCCCAGCGGCTCCCGGCTTGTCCATCTTGCTAGGATCGTGGCTAGGAAAACCTACGTTAAGTGGCCAGGCGTAGTCAGGAATTCCTGTCCATCGTCATCTCCTGACCAGGACCTGGTGCTGTTCTTCCTCCTCCTGCATCTTCTTCAACCACAACGACAGCATTGAAGACTTCGCTCGTGACTTACCATTTGGCGTGTCGCAACTGGAGTCGTTCAGTTGTCTGGGGTCTCTGTGCGTGCCGCGGGACGGTGCAGGAAGTCAACTGAAGCACCAAGTTAGTGCTCAGATTGACGCAATCTGGCTTAGGGCTGCGACTTCGCCGCCTCGTCGCTAGTCAGCAAGTGATCGGATTGGAGAGCCGAGCAACGCAGAGATAGATCTTCACATACCTACAACTTGCGCACACCTACGCTCACAGCCCGCTGAAACGCCCATCGTCGTCGCAAACGTGCCCTCTCGCGATCGCGCCGAATTACCGTCGTCACAAGGAGTCTCTCCCCCACGTCTAATGACCAACTACTCGACTATATCTGATGGAAACGCTTCTACCACCGGAAGTGCCGACGATATGTCAAGGTGAGGAGAATATGCCTTTCTCCACCGACACCGGCCTTGACGTTCTTCAAGCTGACAATCAACTTTCTAGACCACGACGTCGCGGCCACAAGGATGGCGGCCATGGCGGCCAAGCCACCACAATCAGCAGCACTGTCAATCTGCTGAATACAAGTGCGTCGGAAGCTTTCGCCGACTTAGTCACATGGTGCTGATGGAGTCTTAGTTGTCGGAGCTGGCACTCTTGCCATGCCCGCTGTCATGTCCCACATGGGAATCATGCTCGGCGTCTTTCTTATTATCTGGTCCGGAATCACGGCCGCCTTCGGTCTCTACCTCCAGTCTCGATGCGCCCGATATCTCGAACGAGGAACCGCCTCCTTCTTTGCCTTGTCGCAAATCACATACCCCAACGCCGCCGTCATATTCGATGCTGCTATAGCTATCAAGTGCTTCGGAGTCGGTGTGTCTTATATGATCATCATCGGGGACCTGATGCCCGGCGTGGTGCTAGGCTTCTTGAGCAACGCCAACAGCGCTCCGTACTTGGTCGATCGAAACTTTTGGATCACCGCCTTTATGCTGCTCATTATTCCGCTTAGCTTCCTGCGACGACTGGACTCGCTGAAGTATACCAGCATTGTTGCACTGGTATCAATCGGGTATCTTATCGTCTTGGTTATCTATCACTTTGCGGTTGACAAGCATGCCGACCCTGGTAGCATCAGAGTCATTCAATGGGGCGGAGCTATTGAGACGTTGAGCACTCTGCCAGTTGTTGTGTTTGCATATACCTGTCACCAAAACGTAAGCAAGCCCGGTTATCGTGTCAATATCTTGGCTAACTGTTCAGATGTTCTCTATTCTTAATGAGTTGAAGGACAACTCCCCCTCTAGTGTTATTGGCGTTGTAGCTTCAAGCATTGGCTCTGCCTCCTCTATCTATATTGTGGTAGCCATTACAGGCTATATCACGTTCGGCAACGCCGTCGTTGGAAACATTGTTTCCATGTGTACGTAGTACCTGCTCTGCTCTCTTGAATCTTGCTAACGAAGAATAGACCCCACTGGAGCTGCATCGACTATAGGAAAAGCTGCAATCGTGGTCCTCGTCACGTTTTCGGTTCCCTTACAAGTCCACCCATGTCGAGCTTCACTCGACGCCGTCTTGAAGTGGCGCCCCAACCGTAACGTGTTGAGCAATGGGCGCAACTCGGCACCGCTACTACCGGCCGCTCCCGCAGGCGATCACGGAGCTGTCCCAACCATGTCCGACCTTCGTTTTGCGGTTATTACCACTTTTATTCTTATATTTGCTTACATGACCGCTCTTTCAGTCACCAGCCTCGACCGCGTGCTGGCCTTTGTTGGCAGCACGGGCTCAACCTCGATCAGTTTCATTCTTCCGGGTCTTTTCTATTACAAGATCAGCGACCCTGATAGCACATATCACCAGCGCCTGGTAAAGGAGGACGACGACATAGACGAAGACTCGCCCACGTCAGACGTGGAAGAGTCGGCCGCTCTGGCCCAGAGCTCTGCCAGTGTCCGCAGCGGCGTGAGCATGGCCAGCAACGCCAGCACTCGCGGCAATCGAAACTCGTGGCGATGGCGTAGAAAGTGGCGATGGGATCTAGAGCACATCGAGCACCACCACCTACGCAGGCTTTCGCTCGCTCTCGCTGTATATGGAGCTGTGGTCATGGCTGTGTGCCTGGCCCTTAATATTTTCTTTGCTGCCACTCACTAGACTATATCTTCATTCTTTTCTTACGGCCATACGGGGGATGAGAATTGTTGGCTACGAGGTGTTGTAAAATGGGCATATCAGGCGTTCTAATAGCAAATCGGCTTTCCCAACGGATCAGGCGTTTATTTTAGACATGGTTTTGGATAGCGCTTCAATACAATTCTTAATAGCGACAAATGACTTGTGGCTCTTGGTGACCTCAGGCCTGTCCTTATAATTATCTTACAATATCCAAATGCGACGTTAACGAGTCATCATCTGCCTGTCGCCATACATCTTTTCATCCTCTTGGTAATGTATGCCGGCTCCGCTCGATTGTGTGCCTTGTTTTTAAGCCAACGCCTTGAAATGCCTTTTATACATATCATACAGCCACATGCAGGACCCCTTTATCGGACCCTGACTTCTTCTGTCTGCACGGTTGCCTTCACCTGGTCCTTTTTGGGCCCAAATATCTTCTTAGGCAAGATACCCACCATCGAGAGTAACCGCCATGCCGTGTCCGTGGGCTGAGCACCGACACCGATCCAGTAGCGCGCGCGTTGCGTGTCGAGCTTGATGTCTTTGTGAAGCTTGCCAGAGGTGTCGTAGGTATCGGGCTTGGGGATCGGGTCGTACGTGCCGATGACCTCGAGAGGGCGGGAGTTGCGCGCCGTCCTATAATCGTCGTTAGTCTGCTGCTCCGGGGGAGTTTCTCTCCTGACGAGCGCGAATTGGATTGGGAAAGCGTACCGGGCGTGGGCAATGACGATATTGTAGAATGGCTGGTTTCGGCGCCCAAAACGAGCGAGGCGGATCTTGACAACCATGGCGGCAATGGGTTGAGAATTAACTGGCTACCACGGCGAAACGAGCTGCTGGATGCTGTGTCGTGATGTGAACATTTTCGATGCGGAGCCGGAGGTAAGTTTCGCCGCCAAGCCAATGGGAAGGTGATGCCAGTCTCCTGCCTGGCCACCTCAATCCTAACGTCCCCTGCACATTGACGACATTGCAAGGTCATCCAGCTTTTACATCTAATTAGAAAGAGTCGCAGATTCTCCATTTCTGAAGTTATCTTAAGCTGCTTTTATCCGTTCCTGAAATCGTGAAATTCAAAGACGTTATGGCAATCAAGGTAGGCTAGAATGTAGATATCGAGTCATCTCTATTGAAAGCTGGTTCACTAATAAATGTGCTACTTGCTAGACACTTGGAGCCAAGGCCGCAGCTGCTCTTGACCAGGAGCTCATGAGCACGGGCGCATTTTCCCTCGACCAGCTTATGGAGTTGGCTGGTCTTTCGGTTTCACAGGCTGGTAGGCCTTTTCCACCGGGTTCAATCTTGCGGCAGAGCTCATGGTCGTAAAGTCTTCAAAATATGTCTCAGTGCTGACTCCGCGTACCAACAGTATATCGTCTTCAACCGCTTGATAGCGGTCGTCGCATCCTCGTGGCCTGTGGGCCTGGCAACAATGGTTCGTCATTTTACTTGGCTGTGAGAGTCGGCTTGCTGATGACTTCAAGGTGGTGATGGGTTGGTGGCAGCTCGCCATCTTCGTCAGTATGGCTATAACCCGACCGTGTTCTATCCGAAACGGAGTAAGAATGAGCTCTATCAGGTGAGATCATCCCAGCTTGTCATAACGTCGTAATAAGGGAGGCTGTTCTGGTGTGTGTCCCAAGAGGCTGTGCTTCACTTCCGAATGTTTTCGTTTTTAGTATGGTTTCTTGGGATTCTTATCGTGTGCCTCCTGACCCCTAGCCATGCACTGAAGGACAGGTGGGTGGAAGCAATCGGCGTCCCGGATATCCTACGATTTGCTGGGACCTGTCCTTCAAGCATGTCCCAACTAGGACCCCCTTCTTAACATAAGGAGAACAACCGCTCATCGTGTGCGTAGCGGCTTGCAAAACAACTCGAGGACCTCGATGTTCCCTTTGTGGATGACTTTTCATCAGCCATAAGCTCCACGGATCACATTGTCGATGCTATATTCGGTTCGTATTCATCCCTTCCCCTCCAAATCAGCGTCGAATTGGATGGCAACCTGACTCATTCAAAAAGGCTTCAGCTTCTCAGGGGAAGTCCGCGAGCCATTTCCTGCGGTTATACAGGCCCTTCAGGACACCAAGTTGCCGGTTACGTCGGTCGATGCTCCCTCATCGTGGGATATCGAAAATGGTCCTCCTGGTTCCGGGCTTGGTAGCTCCTTCATGCCTACTGCCCTTGTTAGTCTAACAGCGCCAAAGCCACTAGTGAAGCATTTCAAGGGGCGGCACTTTATCGGTGGACGGTACGTACCCATGTATCAGCGTTGTTCAATGGGTGACTGACCCTCTAAACAGATTCGTGACTCCGTCCATTGCAAAGAAGTTCGATTTTGAGGTCCCTGAATACAAAGGTATCGATCAAGTTGTTGAGACTGAAACGGCTGGACAAAAACTTTGAAAGCCATCGAAGTGTCGGAGAGTCGATGTTTGGTGGCTAGTAGGAAGCCCTCATGTGCCCTTTTCTAATCACATCGGTTTACATGACCCGGCAACCTCCTCTCAAACTGTTCGGGCAGACTGGACTTGGGCACTGTCCGTCGCGCATGCCATTTCCTTGGACCAGCATACCTAGCGGACAGGTGGCCATGGGCGGATGAAATGCCTGACAGAACTCAACATAGACGAGATAGTCTTTCCCGCAAACATGGCATGCAGCCGTATGCTGCGTGCACATTTAATGTGAGCTCGAACTTGGTTCCTCAGATTCCGATAATGAGAAAATGGTGGTAGGCGCCGAGATGCGAGAAGTGGAGTACTTGCGCCGACAATACGAACGATGACGCAGAGCAACAGTGCCTCGAAATAGGAAGGGGACGACGAATTGACATTAGCCAAGAGCAAAGAAGAATTGAAGATCGGTCGTTAGCTTCCGTGGCCAGCTGAGCTGTACGATACTTGTTGCTCTTGAGGTGACCAGATATAGGGCTGATATAGAGGGGGTGGTGTCGGAGCCTCCTCTCCCATTATATGGCTGGAAGAAACAATGGTAGCCCCCGAAGTCTGGTGCGTCCAGGGGTACAAGGGGTATTGGGTCCCAGCCGGAGCTTCAAGGTTAAAAACAGTGTCTCCGTCAGTCGATTGTCTCAACCACAGGCGACTTTACCACGCGGTCTTGTGGCATTGGCAAAACGGGAACATGATTACGAGCGTGGATGGCACCGTGCTGACGAAAATAAAGTAGAAGCAGGACTAGGAACATGCAAAGTCGAGCCATTTTGAAGAAAGCGATGTTAAAATCCTGTGCGTTCACCAAGGAGCTTTTGCTGGCGGAAATAATATTACTTGTCTGTTCCAATTCGGGGCCAGGGAGTCCAGGAGCCCGGAGCATTTGCTCCTTGACCCGCCTGGTAGGCGGGGGCGGCAACGCTGCGGTTACAAAGGGAAGTGTACTCAAACAAACAGGTCCGCTTTTCCCTCAAGATCCCCTTGGACAAAGAGATTCTGGAGCGTGTCAAGTCGAGAACGCTTCCCGGGCTTGATATCCATCATCTGGCGGTCAACCGGGGACACGACTGGACGAGCTTCGAGGAGGGTGTTCGAGGCCAAGACCTAACCCCCCACGGCGCACAGGATCCAGGGAGGGAGGGGCACGAGTTTCCGCCGGACTCATGCTAACGTTATCTGTTCGCTAGCGACCTGAGCAAGCAGGGCGAAATCCCAGATGTCCAAAGGTGCATGCATGTGCTCCGTATCGGGATCAATGGGCTGACCCTCACTGTCGGTACGGTACAGGTAGCCCCGGGCGGCGCCGTTGCCTAGCGCCTTCGTACGCATTGTACGTGCCTGGTGTACCCACGCAATACACCTTCAGAAACAGTTTCTTCCTTTATACCGTACTATCGTGGTGTAGTTGAGGTCTGGGATCGGACGCTACGCACCCGTTAGGGTCCTCATGGTGGCCCGCGATCCCGCGATCCCCGGGACCCATGTCCATGGATAGATCTTTGTTGTACTAGACTGAGACGTAACGTTAGATCAGACATGGAACAGCTTGATCGACTTTTATAACGTCAAGGCTCTTAACCAAACCACCTAACACCAGAATAAAAAACATCGGCTTCTCGCGCTCTGTTTGTCGACCAACGTTAGGATTCACCCGCTTATTGTATGTAACTAACTTAGCCTGCAGATCCTTACTGGCGCCATAAGGCATAAGCTCGGGTACAGCGTAACAGGATTGTCACTCGCGAAGGATGCTTGACTCCATACCTACTTTAGCTACTCTCTTCCAATTCCATCATTTGGAAAGCATGTGCGTGCATTACCTGACGATCCTTTAGGTTCGACAAGCTCCTGCGTAAAGCATCCGGACAGACGCGGTTGAGCGAGGCATTGCATTGCGGAGCTGCTTCGGACGTGGTGGCTCAGGAGAACGGTCTAGACCTTTGAGAATGCTACTCGTACCTCGATCGCCACGCTGGTGGGATGTAAAGAAATGCTATGGAGATCGTTAGTAAGCTACTAATGTTTCAACAACAGTGGCATCTTCGGCACTTTCAGCTCGGCAGTGCACGATCCACGGGTTCGCCGTTGTCAGTCGCCATCCGCCCCGTACCGCGGATTGGGAAACGATAAAGCTCTTGTTGTTAGTGGACTCGGGGCTCGTCGCCTGAAGCTCGGGATTTTATGCATTATTATATCCGGGCTGTCGATCCCTACTATCAACAAGAATCATGCCCATGGTTCCGCGGGAGCTGACAGCCATTACCCCCGCCACAGCTCTCGTCGCATGGAACTGACATGTGCTTGCGCCTAACTACTAGCCGAAATATGGGTCGCAGGTACAGTACGAGTGGTGGTTCCTGTCGGGAAGCGCTCCGTTGTACATGATTGGATAATGTCAAGCTATCAAGAGGTACATAAGCACATGAGGGCGCAGGGTTTAGGAGTTGGTTGAGGCGGCCAGGGCGGAGAGGCTTGTCCGTGGTGGAGCAACCTGAACTCCGGAGCCCGGGGAGATAATTAACTGCCCTGCTTCCGAGATGCTATGTAGTTAATCGTAAGTTCAGGGTTTTCTCTTGTTTGTGGTCTCTAGCGACGTCGACACGGCATTTTCCTGCCATTTCACGATGCATTATAAGCCTGACCTCCGGCGTGCCTCGCGCGGGACGTTGCGGGCCGCCGTGATGACAGGAGGATTCAATCTGGAGATGCCTCATTGACGTCATAGCAACCCGTTCACACAGCTTATCAAACTGCCCTAAACCTTTCTATTAGAGAACCGGGATGTACTTGAAAACCACCAGGAATAGGCCTGGGGCTTTTGATGCTGTACGTCCTTCTCCGGTGCTGACTGCTGACCGCAACTCCCAAGGTACTCGACAGCAGCTGGGCGATGCTGCAACCATTCTACGACATATCAGCACATAGCAGTCAAGGTCAACAGCATTGATTATCAGTTGTCTTCTCTTCATGTAGTATTAGGCATGCAACGGCACGCTGCTGCTTCCTAGTCTAGAACCCAAGACCCTGCACGGCATGTCGTTGAGAAGATCATGCTCCACATCAGGGATTCTGAGTCGTTCACTTTGCCATATTGGCCTTGTCAGCTGCGCTTGGGGTCTCTCCTGGACTTACTGCTCCTCCAGCATGTCAAGCGGTGAAGCAGGCTATTCTCACGCTCCCGGCAGTAGGTGCAGCCACCTGAGGGCACGTAACTGACAATATGCTCGACATCGCCGCAGACTTGGCCTGCAAGGACCTTGCTGCAGAAGGTCTTGTAGTAGGTCTGGATCCGTCCGCAGGCATCGCACTTTGTCGAGTGGAGCTGGCACATGGTGGCTTGGTCGTTCGGGGTGCTTGGAGATGTCGTGGATCTATTCGTAAGGGATATCTTGCGGTTGTGCGTGGACGGCTATTTGATTCTGGCGCGGTTACGAGACAATCGTTTTGGGTCTTGTAGATAGACGAACAGATCAAGAATAATGGTTCAACGGATTGGACAAGAAGAGATAGTCACTCGGTGTGAGATGAGGCATCACGAGGTTTGCGGATGGAGCAACAGTGAACCAGGACAATCTTTGCGATGGCTACATGAAGTTGAATTCTTGGTAGGATGAAACACCATGACAAAGGCTTGGTTGATTGATGTGCCTCTATCAGTAACTCGACCTAGAAACATGTCAGCTAATATCTGGGCGCTTTTCCTACGCTCTTCGGGGTGGCAACGCTCTAAAACGTCTCGTCTCTATATATGAATGTTATCTGTCAGGTGTGAATGATGTTACTTAGCTTCCAAGCGCTTGTGAATAGTCCATATTGGTTCTACTGGGCCATGAACGCCGGCCCCAAACAAGCAGCAAAAAGACAGCATCTTGTCCCATTAAAGAGCTGGGCTCACTGTCAAAGGACCCTTTCAAACTTCACCAAGTGCATCTGATTCTATGCCTAGTTACAACGGTCGAGTGGAGGGCATAGTCATAGGCTCTTGGTGTTGGTTTGGTATTAGATGCATACCACGCGTGGGACCATTGAATATTGTGATCCTCTCACTAGGTATTAGTGCAAACCTGCACATATAGTCAAGTGACTCGAGCCATCAACCAAGGAGCAACAAGACAAAGCTCTTTTATCAAGTGTCGTCTGGGTTCTTTGTTTCTTATCAAGAATCATGACATGTTAGTGAATACTCTATGTGTGAGTATGGTGTCAAAGTATCATCTATCGACAACTCCGTTAGGAGGTAAGTTGTAGTAAACCACTTGGAGGTTATGGTCTAAGATTAGTCTTCATCTTGGATTTACGATAAGTTCTTTGTAATGGGAGTATGTCGGCTATGCCAGACGTTCACAGTCCCCAGTTGACACACAGGAGTTTGGGAAATGGGAACGAATACAGTGAGCCGATACTGTCTTAACCGCCGGCTTAACCTGGTTACCGACCAAGTCATGATATTAAGGGCACCTCACATGTAAGCAGGTAGTGGTAGTTCAGGTTCACGCGAGACGGGGCTACTGATTTAAATAAAAACAGATGGGATCAATTTCTTAGGTAGTAACAGACTAGACTAGTACAGTTTAAACATGAGCTATCTTACAAAATGAAACAGAGACAAAGAAAATTCCTGGATCCTAAGTCCCTTAGGACTGGATAGACTCGCTATCAATACATCTGGCTCCGTCGTTGAGACTGGACTGAGGTCCACTTGAAAGGAAGATGGGGTTCTTGACCGTGGGTGCGACAGGGAACTTGTAGATGTTGCCACTGGTGTTCTCAGATCCGTACAAGTTACCATCGGCGGCGGCGTAGAGAGCGCCCCAGACGTTGTAACCGGTGATGTTTCCGAACGCCTTGATGGTTTGCCAAGTGTACGAGGTACGGCTGAAGCGGACCAGCGTGGAAGATTCCTGCGTGTACTGAACAGCGTACATGTAGTCGCCACCGCCCGGAACGAAAGCCCAATCGGCAATGTAGTCGTCGTGGGTGGCCGTACCGCTCAGCACAATCTTGCCATAGGTGGGAGAGTTCGGTAGGAGATCGATGGCCCACCAAGGTCGTCCGGTGTCGGAGAACCAGTAGCGGCCTTGGTTGTCGATATCACCCATGATGATGTTTCTGTTCGTAACTCGGGCACTGAGAAGCGTCCAACCGCCATCACCTCCAATACGAATGAGTTGAGAGCCTGAATCGTCGACGACCATACCGTAGATGTAGTCGTCGAAGCGATTGTAGCCGATACCGTTGATGTTGCCACCGGGACCGATGTTGGTTCTGATCTGGGTGGTCTTGCCGGTTGTGATTTCAACCCGGTACAGAGTTCTCTTCTGGATGAGATATCCGTAGACATCACAGCTGAAAGCAACAGTGGCCTGGGGCTGAGGCGTCGTGGTGGTTGAGGTAGTTGAAGTGGTTGTGGGCCTCGTTGTGGTACTTGTGGTGGTCGTGGACGAAGTGGTAGGGCGAGATGTAGTTGTAGTGCTTGTTGAAGTTGGCGTTGTAGACGTGGTAGTAGTTGAGGTAGTTGAAGAACTAGTAGTCGAAGTCGTCGTTCGAGAAGTTGTTGTGCTAGTTGTGGAAGTGGAAGAAGGAGTGGTGGATGTGGTAGTGGTAGAAGTAGTAGATGTAGTTGAAGAACTAGTAGTCGAAGTTGTGGTTCGAGATGTTGTCGTGCTAGTTGTAGAAGAAGGAGTGGTAGTCGTCACAACGACTCTAGCGGCTGGTGTTTCGATGATAATAGTGCCCGGGTCGTCGGAAGAAGCGGGCGGGGAGTAGGTAGTGTGCGAACTGGCTCCCTCCCTGGTGATAGTGACATTGCGGGCAGGGGGCGTTTCGACGATAACAGTACCGGGATCGTCAGAATCAGACGGCGGGCTGTAGGTTGTGAAACGAGTGGTAACCGAGCTAGGTCCTGCTCTGGTGATAGTGACATTGCGACCAGGGGGGTACTCGACAATGACTGTGCCCGGATCATCAGGGGATCCTGGCGGGCTGTACGTTGTGTACCGGCTGGTCAACGTGCTTGCACCTTGGCGTGTGATAGTAACTGTGCGCTCAGGCGGGTATTCCACGATAACAGTTCCTGGATCGTCATCAGAGCCCGGCGGGCTGTATGTGGTATATCGGTTGGTTAGCGTGCTCGCACCTTCACGAGTAATAGTAACCGTGCGAGCTGGCGGATACTCGACGATAACAGTACCTGGGTCATCTTCTGAGCCAGGCGGGCTGTATGTTGTATACCGGTTGGTCAAGGTGCTCGCACCCTCACGTGTAATAGTGACTGTGCGCTCAGGCGGGTATTCCACGATAACAGTACCCGGATCATCTTCAGAGCCAGGGGGGCTGTATGTGGTATATCGACCAGTAAGTGTGCTAGCACCTTCACGAGTAATAGTAACCGTGCGATCGGGGGGATATTCCACGATAACAGTACCCGGATCGTCCTCAGAGCCAGGTGGGCTGTATGTGGTATATCGACCAGTAAGTGTGCTAGCACCTTCACGTGTAATTGTAACTGTGCGATCTGGAGGATATTCCACGATAACGGTCCCTGGGTCATCCTCAGAGCCAGGTGGGCTGTATGTGGTATAACGACCGGTAAGTGTGCTAGCCCCCTGCCGTGTGATGGTAACAGTACGATCAGGGGGATATTCGACAATGACAGTACCAGGATCGTCCTCAGATCCAGGTGGGCTATACGTGGTGTAGCGACCAGTAAGTGTGCTAGCCCCCTGTCGGGTGATGGTAACAGTACGAGCAGGAGGATATTCGATAATAACGGAAGCAGGATCGTCTTGAGCTCCTGGGGAACTAAACGTTGTGTAGCGACCAGTGAGGGTGCTAGCTCCCTCTCGTGTAACAGTGACAGTACGTTCGGGAGGGTATTCGACAATAACACTAGCCGGGTCATCTGGAGATCCAGGGGAACTGAATGTAGTGTAGCGACCTGTAAGTGTACTGTCGCCAGGTCGAGTGACTGTGACGGTTCGATCGGGAGGGTATTCGACAATGACGCTAGCCGGATCATCTGGAGATCCAGGGGAACTGAATGTGGTATAACGACCAGTAAGTGTACTGTCGCCAGGTCGAGTAACCGTGACCGTTCGAGCGGGAGGGTATTCAACGATGATGGTACCCGGGTCATCGGGCGAATCAGGGGCACTATATGTCGTGTAGCGACCTGTGAGTGTACTGGCGCCTTCTCTTGTGATAGTGACGTTTCGGCTGCCAGGATATTCGACAATGACCGTGCCTGGATCATCTGGAGATGCAGGGGCACTATAAGTTGTGTAACGGCCTGTGAGGGTACTGGCGCCTTGTCTCGTGATAGTGACGTTCCGACTACCAGGATATTCAACAATGATCGTTCCAGGATCATCAGGCGATCCAGGGGCACTATAGGTCGTGTAACGGCCCGTGAGCGTACTAGGGCCTTCCCTTGTGATAGTGACATTGCGGCTGCCGGGATACTCAACAATGATCGTTCCAGGGTCATCAGGCGAACCGGGTGCACTATAAGTAGTGTAGCGGCCGGTGAGTGTACTGGCCCCTTCCCTTGTGACCGTCACGTTGCGATCAGGAGGATACTCAACGATGATAGTGCCAGGGTCTCCCGTGGCTCCAGGCGGGCTGTAAGTTGTGAATCGGGTCGTGAGAGTGTCAGGACCAGCTCTCGTCACGGTCACGTTGCGACCGGGAGGATATTCAACAATGACAGTACCGGGATCTCCTGTGGCTCCAGGTGGCGAGTAGGTTGTGAACTGGCTTTCAAGTCCACTGGGGCCTTCTCTTGTGATGGTCACGTTGCTAGCACCAGGAGGAGGAGGTGTCTCGATGATGACGGTGCCAGGATCTCCCGATGAGCCAGGTGGGTTGTATGTCGTGAAGGCGGCTGTAAGGCCACTGGGCCCCTCTGTCGTGATGGTGACATTGCTGGGGCTGGCAGGAGGAGGCGTCTCGACGATGACAGTGCCTGGGTCTCCGGCTGCGCCAGCCGGGCTGTAAGTTGTGTACGGACCAGTGAGGGTGCTGGGGCCTTCGGTGGTGATGGTGATATTGAACTCGCTGGCGGGACCGGGAGTCTCGACGATGACAGTACCAGGATCTCCAGCAGTGCCAGGTGCCTGGTATGAGGTGACGGGACCAGTGAGCGTCCGGGGACCTGCCCGAGTGATAGTCACGTTGCGGCCAGTGTCAACGGTTGAAGTAGGTTGAGGTGAAGCAACCTTGTTGGCAGGTCTCTGGATCATGATAGTGCCAGGGTCACCTGACGAGGCAGGCGGCGAGTAGGTGGTGAACTCTTCGGTGATTGAGCTGACATCGTCCTGGGTGACGGTGACGTTGCGGCCTGAATCCGTCGAAACAATCCTGTTGGCCGGTCTTTCGATGACAATAGTACCGGGATCACCAGGGGTTGCAGGTGGCTCATAGGTGGTGAAGTCTTCGGTGATAGAGCTGGGAGCCTCTCTAGTAACGGTGACATTGTAATCGGGAGTTTCCACGATGACGGTACCAGGATCGCCTGGAGTTCCGGGTGGCGAGTAGGTTGTGAAGGTAGTAGTGACCGTAGATGGACCTGCTCGTGTGATTGTGACATTGTAGTCAGGGGTCTCGACGATGACAGTACCCGGGTCACCTGCGGAACCTGGGGCAGAGTAAGTGGTGAAGGGAGTGGTGACTCCGGCGGGAGCGGCCTTGGTGATGGTTACGTTGTAGTCGGGAGTCTCGACGATAACAGTGCCAGGATCACCAGCTGAGCCTGGAGGCGAGTATGTAGTGAAAGGCGAAGTAATCGTGCTGGGACCAGCCCGAGTGATTGTAACATTGTAATCGGGAGTCTCGACGATGACGGTTCCGGGATCGGTAGGGTTCGCGGGCGGCGAGTAGGTGGTGAAGGGGGTAGTGACACCACTGGGGCCGGCTCTGGTGATGGTGACATTGTCGTGGCGGGCCAGAGTCTGGTCCAGGTAGACACTGGTATGCTCGATGACGGTTCCAGGCTCCGTACCAGAAGGCGGGATGATGATAACGTTGGTCTCAGTGCCGGTGGTCGCCACATCGCCGTTGGTACCCGTAGTTCCGTTGGTGGAGAGAGTCTCGGGGTCACCAGGGATAGTGATGGTCTGAGTGCTTGTCACGTAGGCAGTAGGAAGCTGAATGCCAGACGCCGATGTATCAGCATCGAAAGTGGATGTATCCAGAGGCGTGTAGATGACGTGTGTTCCACTGCCTCCGTCACTTGGAGCGATGATGGCCGTGACGTTGTCGGTGTGGCCTGGGAAACGAGTGTTGGGCTGCACCAGAGTAACGTGGTCATGTCCGTCACTGGGCGAGATGGTGATCACATTTGGATCAGACGTTGCCTCCTCTGTCGTGGTGGAATCAGGCAAGGAACCAGTTTCTGGTGCCAGCGTTGTACCCGAGCCCGTACCGGCGGAGGGAGATTGTTCTTCTGTTGTGCTCTCAGCAGTCTCAGGGCCAGGAGTCTCGATCAGAACGGTGCGAGGTTCTCCGGAAGCAGTTGGCGCGATGAACCTAGTGATAGGTGCCGAGATGGATCCAGGTCCATCGTACTGCCTGATGATGGTGAGATCCGGGCTTCCAGGATGAGGGGCGATGGTATGAACTGAAGCATCAGTAGTCGACTGGGCTTCAGTCTCAGTGGTAGGGCCTTGGGTCTCAATATCAGACGTGGATGTATCAGCATCGGTGGTTTGGGTCTCGATGATGACCGTTCCAGGCTGGCCAGAAGCGGGAGGGATATAGCTGGTGACAGGCTCAGTGATTCTGCCTGGGCCAGGGTAGGCTCTGAAGATGGTGACATTGGGGCTGGCGGAACTTGGAGGGAGAGTGATTGGCTGGTTCTCTGTTGTTTGCTGGCTTGTCTCGGTCTCGGGAGCCTGCGTCTCAATGATGATTGTTCCTGGCTGGCCAGAGGCAGGTGGGATGTAGCTAGTCACCGGCTCTGTAATGGTTCCAGGACCAGAGTAAGGCCTGATGATAGTCACGTTCGGACTTCCGGAGCTAGGAGGAATCGTGACTCCAGGTGCCTCAGTCGTGGGCTGGATATCAGTGGTTGACTGAGGCTCAGCCGTGGACTGATCGTCTGTGGCCGACTGCTCATCGGTGGTGGTCTGAATCGCAGATGTTGACTGGGGCTCAGCGGTAGATGACTCCTCTAGAAGGTCGCTAGTCGACTCTGCCACAGTGAAAGTATCTGCGGTGGGAGTTTCGATGATGACAGTTCCCGGCTCAGTTCCCGAAGGCGGGATATACTTGGTGTGGACGGCCGAGCCAAAGCCAGGTCTGATGATGGTGACATTGGGGCTGCCAGCATGTGCAGGAATCGTGACTGGCTCGTTGGTAGATACCTCCTCTGTTGTTGTTTCTTCTGCTGATGTCAGGGGAGCAGAACCAGCCTCAGCCTTGGCACGCGGTGTCTCGATGATGATGGTACCCGGATCACCTGGTGTTCCAGGGGGCTGATAGGTAGTAAAGACTTCCGTGAGCTCGCTAGGGCCCTCTGTGGTGATGGTGACATTTCGACCGGCAGGCGTTTCAATGATGACAGTTCCGGGGTCGGTTGATGCCGCAGGAGGCTCATATGTGGTATAAGGGCCAGTGAGTGTGCTGGGTCCCTCTCGAGTAATTGTCACATTGCTTGGGCGTGCACCCGCGTTGCGCTGAGCAGGAGTCTCAATGATGACTGTTCCTGGATCACCAGACGAAGCCGGCGGTGAATAGGTAGTGAATACCTCCGTAATCGAGCTAGGACCCTCTCGAGTGATAGTGACATTCCGACCGAGGTCGTCGCCAGTGGCTTGAGGGCCAGGGGTCTCAATGATCACAGTGCCGGGGTCACCACGAGTAGCTGGCGGTTCATATGTCGTGTAAGGGCCGGTGAGAGAAGCAGGTCCGGCTCTGGTGATAGTAACGTTGCGGCCAAGGTCATCAGTCGTCTGCGGGCCAGGAGTCTCGATGATAACAGTGCCGGGCTCACCAGCAGTCGCCGGTGGCTCGTAGCTGGTGACAGGGCCAGTAAGCGAAGCAGGTCCTTGCCTAGTGATGGTGACGTTGCTGGGTTGGTCTGTCGCGATTGGCGCTGGAGTCTCAATGATAACAGTTCCGGGGCCCCCAGATGAACTGGGAGGCTCGTAGCTGGTAATGGGCGCAGTGATGATATCTGGGCCGGGATACTGGCGTACAATTGTGACGTTAGGGCTGTTGTTGCTAGGAGGAATGGTGAGCTCGGGTGGTGCTGTGGTGGTCTCCTCGTCAGTCTGGGCCTCTGTCGTCTCCGGGATAGGAGCAGGAGTCTCGATGATGACTGTTCCGGGACCGCCAGATGAGCTCGGTGGCTCGTAACGAGTGACAGGGGCCGTGATGATGTCTGGGCCTGGGTATTGCTGAATGATGGTAACATTGGGGCTTCCGTTGCTAGGAGGGACAGTAACAGGAGCAGCTGTTGTTTGCTGGTTCTCAGTTGTGGTCTCAGGGTCAGCAACAGGTGCTGGAGTCTCGATAATGACAGTTCCAGGCTCGCCTGCCGAGGTTGGTGCAACGAATCTCGTGAGGGGAGCAGTGATGATGTCAGGACCGGGATACTGCTGAATGACAGTGACATTGGGACTATCGTTGCTGGGAGGAATCGTCACTGGTGGGCTGGCAGTTTGCTGATCACCAGGCTGAGCCGAGGTTTCAGTTACCGGGGCCGGAGTCTCGATGAGGATAGTGCCAGGTTCCCCAGACGCGGTAGGGGCAATATAGTTAGTAACTGCTTCAGAGATCGTGCCAGGTCCGGGCCACTCCCTGATAACAGTGACGTTACCACTATCAGAGCTGGGCGGAATGGTCACTGCAGGAGCTGGGCTCTCCGTTGTCTGTATGTCAGTAGTTTCAGGGGCAGGGGTCTCGATGAGGATAGTTCCGGGTTCACCTGATGCTGTGGGAGGGACGTAGTTAGTAACAGGCTCCGAGATCGTGCCAGGTCCAGGCCACTCCCTGATCACAGTGACATTACCACTGTCAGAGCTGGGCGGAATGGTCACTGCAGGGGCTGGGCTCTCTGATGTCAAGGTTTCAATGATGACAGTTCCAGTACCAGAAACCGGAGGCTCCGTGGTGGTCAGAGGTGCAGTGATGGACTCGGTGCCTGTGTAGGGTCTGTAGATCGTGACATACACATCACTCTGAGTCTGAGTGACGAGTGTCTCGATGATGACGGTTCCAGTACCAGACACGGGAGGCTCGGTGATTGTGACAGGAGCAGTAATCTGTTCGGTGCCAGTGTAAGGCCTGTAGATGGTCACGTAGGTATCAGCAGGGGCAGTTGTCTCTGGAGCATCCTCGGTGGCGGGAGCAGGTGTCTCGATGATAACTGTTCCAGGCTGGCCACCTGACGGAGAGATGGTCGTGACTGTAACAGGGGCAGTGATTACATCAGAGCCTGTATGGGCTCTGAAAATCGTGACATATGAATCGGCACCAGGAGGAAGCGTCACTTCGGGCGCTTGAGTGGTCTCGGGTGCCTGAGTCTCAGGCTCTGGCGTCTCGATGATAACTGTTCCTGGCTGACCACCTGATGGGGAGATGGTTGTCACTGTGACAGGTGCTGTGATGATATCAGACCCGGTGTGAGCTCTGAAGATCGTGATGTACGAATCTGCTCCAGAGAGCGTCAGTTGGGGTGCTTCAGTCGTCTCAGGTGCCTGAGTCTCAGGCTCTGGCGTCTCAATGATAACTGTTCCTGGCTGGCCACCTGATGGAGAGATAGTTGTCACCGTGACAGGCGCTGTAATAATATCAGACCCGGTATGAGCTCTGAAGATCGTGATATACGAGTCTGCACCAGAAAGCGTCAGTTGAGGTGCTTCAGTCGTCTCAGGTGCCTGAGTCTGAGGCTCGGGCTCAGGAGTCTCAATGATGACGGTGCCAGGCTGTCCTCCAGATGGCGAGATAGTGGTGATAGTCACGGGCTCCGTGATTGTCCCAGGGGGCGGATGAGGCCTGAACACCGTGACGTATGAGTCGTCTCCGGGAGGGAGCGTCACCGGGGCAGCTTGAGTGACAGGCTCTGGAGTCTCAATGATAACCGTGCCGGGTTGTCCTCCAGAGGGAGAAATCGTTGTGACAGTGACGGGCTCAGTAATGGTATCAGTGCCTGTGTGAGGCCTGAAGACTGTCACGTAGGTGTCATCTCCTGCAGGTACAGTCACTGGAGGGCTTCCGGGAACTGGGGTCTCAATGATGACTGTGCCGGGTTGGCCATTGGTGGGAGCAATGGTTGTAACCGTCACAGGCTCAGTGATCTGGCCAGCTCCCGTATAAGCCCTCAGGCTTGTGACGTATGTAGCCTCCGGTTCATCAGTCGTCGACGTGGGGTTCGCGTCTTGAGTCGGCGTTTCGATGATGACAGTGCCAGGCTGACCGTTCTCAGGTGCGATAGTCGTGATGGTAACAGGCCCTGTGATCACATCCGATCCGGTGTGCGGCCTGAAGACCGTCACATACGTATCCTCAGGTGCAGGGGGAAGTGTCACTGTGGGATTATCATCAGAAGTCTCTGGTCCAGGGGTCTCGATGATGACAGTTCCAGGCTCACCACCCGAAGGAGCAATAGTAGTGACAGTTACAGGCGCTGTAATCGTGCCAATCCCGGTGTGAGGTCTGTATACAGTGACATATGAGTCCCCTGGGCCAGGCGCAAGTGTCACTGGCGGGCTTCCATCTTGAGTCTGCGCCACTGGGGTCTCCACGATGTAGGTACCAGGCTGATCACCAGAGGGTGTGATGGTCGAAACAGTCACCGGCACGGTGATGACATCTGTGCCCTCGTGGGGTCTGTAGACTGTCACGTAGTTCTCCGGGCCAGAAGGGATAGTGACTGGTGCCTTTTGCCCAGGATCAATGAAGCCCGGCGTTTCAATGATAACAGTGCCGGGTGCGTCTCCAGAGGGTTCAATGGTAGTGACTGTAACAGGTGCCGTGATAACATCAGATCCGGTGTGAGGTCTATACACCGTCACGTACGTATTCTCCGGGCCGGGAGGAATAGTGACCGGCGCCTTCTGGCCAGGATCTATGATACCTGGGGTTTCGATAATGATAGTGCCGGGTGCGTCTCCGGATGGCTCAATAGTAGTGACTATGACAGGTGCGGTTATAACATCAGTTCCAGTGTGAGGCCTATACACCGTCACATACGTGTTATCAGGACCAGGAGGGATCGTAACTGGTGGTGCTGGGGTTGGCCCAGTCTCAGTCGGGGTCTGGGGCACAGGAGTCTCAATGATCACCGTACCAGGTTGTCCGCCAGACGGGGCAATGGTAGTGATCGTGACAGGTGCCGTGATCACGTCGGTTCCCGTATGAGGCCTGAAAACAGTGATATAGCCATCTTCATCTTCCGGCAATGTGACTGCCGCAGGAGTGGTAGTTGGCGAGGCTGGGGTCTGTGCAACAGGTGTCTCAATGATCACAGTACCAGGCTGTCCGCCTGAGGGAGCGATGGTAGTGATGGTGACGGGAGCCGTGATAACGTCAGTTCCGGTATGAGGTCGGAAGACGGTCACGTAGCCATCTTGGCCATCGGAGGTGACAGCTGGAGGCGCTGTGGTCTGCGGCCCAGGGGTCTCGATGATAACCGTACCGGGCTGGCCTCCTGAGGGCGCGATAGTGGTGATGGTGACAGGTGCAGTGATAGTGCCAGTTCCAGTGTGAGGTCTGAAGACTGTGACATAATCATCCTGGCCCTGAGAAGTGACCGCCGGAGCATCACTAGGAGAAGATGGCCCGGGGGTCTCAATGATCACGGTGCCAGGTCGACCACCCGAGGGAGCGATGGTTCCAATAGTAACAGGGGCCGTGATGATATCGGTTCCAGTATGAGGCCTGTATACCGTCACATAACCTCCGTTGGTATCAGGGGGGATTGTCACCGCTGGGTTATCGGCAGTGGTGGGGCTGGTAGTTGTAGTCGGAGTCGGCGTCACTTGACCCGGAGTCTCGATAATAACAGTACCAGGCTGTCCACCCGAGGGTGCGATGGTGGTGACAGTGATAGGCGCGGTGATAGGCTCACCAGTGTGCGGCCTGTAAACAGTCACGTAGCCATCTTGACCCTGAGGAATCGTGACCGGCGGCGCGTCAGTAGACTCACTTGTCGTTGATGGAGTCACTGGGACAGGGGTCTCGATAATCACGGTGCCGGGCTGACCACCAGAAGGAGAGATAGTCGTGACTGTGATAGGAGCCGTGATAGGATCACCAGTGTGAGGTCTGTACACCGTCACATAGCCATCTGTGCCAGCGGGAATCGTGGCCGGAGGAGCAGTGGTAGGGACGAACTTGGTAACAACCACCAGCGTAGGCGTCTCGATGATGATGGTTCCAGGCCGACCAGATACAGGAGGCTGAGTGATGGTGATAGGCTCAGTGATCTGGTCAGGACCAGGATATGGCTTATACACCGTCACATACGAATCCGTCGGGTTAGGAGGAATGGTAATCGTTCCGCCTCCAGTCTGGGTAGTGCTCGGGATATTGGAGTTGGGAGTCTCAATAATGACTGTTCCAGGCTGCCCGTTCGCTGGCTCCTGGGTGATAGTGATCGGGGTCGTGATCTGGTCAGGGCCGGGATACGGCCTGTAGATGGTCACGTAGCTACCAGTCGGGGCAGGGGGGATCGTAATAGGGGACCCCGGCTCTCCGCTCGACGTCTGAGTGGGAGTCTCAGTGACTGGTGTCTCGATGAATACAGTACCAGGCCGTCCACCCGAGGGACCCTGAGTCAGGGTGATGGGCTCAGTGATCTGACCAGGACCTGGGTAGGGCCGAGTAATGGTCACGTACGAGGCCGAAGTAGTGGCAAAGCGCGTGTTCACCGGAATTTGTGGAACGGGTGTCTCAATGATGACCGTGCCTGGGCGTCCTCCAGATGGGCTTTGAGTGATGGTGATGGGATCATCAATCGTGCCGGGCCCTGGGTAGGGAGTGTAGATTGTGACATAACCATTAGATCCGGAGACGGTGCTGGGCTCAGTTGCAGTCACAGGCGAGTCTACAGTTGGGATGACGGGTACCGGTGTCTCAATTATGATGGTTCCAGGCTGTCCTCCAGCAGGCGGCTGAGTGATGGTGATAGGCGCAGTGATGGGAGAGCCAGTGTGAGGCCTGTAGATGGTCACATACCCATCCGACTGGGTAGCAGTAACAGTAACCGTTACCCCCGGAGTCTCGATGATGATCGTGCCAGGCTGATCACCAACGGGAGTTTGGGTAATCGTGATGGGTGCAGTGATGGGAGGAGTGCCATCGTGAGGCCTGTAGATGGTCACATACGGCCTGTCAGGGCCAGCTGGAATAGTGATGGGCGGGTTCTCCGACGAGTCGTCCGTCTGGGTCTGATCACTGACTGGGACCGGAGTCTCGATGATTATTGTCCCTGGCTGCCCGTTCTCGGGAGTCTGGGTAAAGGTCAGAGGCACTGTGATGGGTGAGCCCGTATGCGGCCTGTAGATGGTCACATAAGGGTTGTCATCACTAGGAGGGATAGTGATCTGTTGAGCTCCAGTCTGAGTTGTCTGCTCAGTTGAAGTGACAGGCGCTTTCTGAACAGGCGTCTCAATGATGATGGTGCCGGGCTCATCTCCAGAGGCGGTCTGAGTGATTGTGATGGGCGCAGTGATCGGATCTCCGGTGTGAGGCCTGTAGACAGTTGCGTAAGGGCTATCTCCTCCAGCAGGAATGGTAATTGGGTCCTGGTTGGGGTTGACCTGTCCCTTTGTGGGAATCGGGGTCTCGATGATAATAGTACCCGGCTGATCCCCCGATGCTGTCTGTGTGAGAGTGACGGGCGCAGTGATGGGGCTTCCAGGGTGAGGCCTGAAGATGGTCACGTAAGGACTATCTGGGCCACTGGGGATGGTGATCGGGTCATCGCTTCCCCGAGTCACTGTCTGGGAAGTCCCAGGCGCTGGGGTCTCAATGATGATGGTCCCAGGCCGGCCTCCCGTCGCCGGGATAGTGATGGTAGTAGGAACCGTGATAGTATCAGTTCCGGTGTACCCTTGGATAATAGTGACGACAGGGTTCTCTGGGTCAGACGGTATAGTGATCGGGCTGCCGCCCGCCGGAGTGGTCGGGTTGGGAGTCTCAATGATGATAGTACCAGGCTGGCCATTGCTGCCCGTGATAGTGATTGTAGTAGGAACCGTGATAGTCTCAGTCCCGGTATGCTCTCGTACAATGGTTTGGAAACCACTATCAGGATCAGGAGGCAGAGTGATGACTACACCATTAGCCTGCTTCGGCGTCTCGATGATGATAGTGCCAGGCTCAGTACCACTTGGCGAGAGAGTGTAGGTAACAGGCTCCGTGATCACTCCAGACCCTTGGTTAGGCCTCAGGATGGTATAGTACGGGTTGTCACCACTGGGAGGGATCCTGACGGGCTGGTTTGTAGAATCACCATTGCTTCCTGAGTCACTTCCCGACTGACTTCCAGGCTGAGTCGATGAGCCCGGGCTTGGGGTCTCAATAACAATAGTTCCCGCCTGGGTTCCAGAAGACGGGATAAGGATAGTGTTGGCCGAAGCAATCGGGGTTGGTCCTGTGTAAGGCCTAATGATTGTGGTGTAAGGGCTGTCGGCGCTGGGAGGGATGGTGACAGCCTCATCTCCGCCCTGGCTCGGCGGGGGAACCTGGATGACAACCGTAGCTGGGTTGCCACCAGAGGCAGCAATGGTAGAGACCACTGGGCTTGTGATGGTAACCGTGCCGGTCACCGTTTGGATAACTACAACGCTAGACGGATCTGATGATCCAGGTGAACCTGCAGTGTTCTGTGCTTGCCGCAGTTGGGTCTGGATGATAACCGTTCCTGGGGCCGTACCCTGAGCTGGGATCGTCACAACAGAAGGTCCATCGATCGTTGCACCATCTGGGTATGCCTGGATGACTGTAACGAGAGGATCATCCAGGGAGGGCGGGATCGTCAGGGCACCTGACTGTCCAGATTGGAACTCAGAGTAGACCGAGGTAGGAACATCAACGATGACTGTGCCTGCTTGAGTGCCGGTGGGCTCAGCAACAGTTGTAACTGCATTCTCGATACTGCCCGTGCCTGTGTAAGGGCGGACGATCTTCTCATACGGATAGTCGGTAGATGGCGGGATCGTAAGCGCAGGGAGTCCAGCTGAGGCTTGGGCCGTGTTGGCAGACCCAGCTCCCAGGCTGGTCTGCTGCGGGTCGAGGCCAGTAAGAGGAAAGGTGTTTGCTCCATCACCTCCTAAGCTGGTCTGCTGCGGATCGAGTACGCTGAGGGAGAAGGTGTCGGCGCCATCAGTGCCCACGTCTCCATCGCCACTGTTGCCGGCCAAGGTGGACTTGGGCGACTCCAGCAGAGTCGCAGCGAAGAATCCATCGTCGTCGTCGTTTCCCAAGTTCCCACTCAGAGTCGACTCGGGTGACGGCAGCAGAGATTCGGGGAACAGTGTCCCATAGAGAGTTGTCTCCGGCGATGGGAGTAGAGTCGGGGGAAAGGCTGTGGCGTATTGCGCATCAGATTCGTCGTCTTGAGCCTTGATGGCATGAATGAGTGTAGAGGCTAGAAGCCCCCGTGACAACCGCATCTTGCCAACGAGACTCGGCTATAGATTACACGATGTGCTGGAAGGATTGTATACAGAGTTCATGTTTCCATTTCGAAAGCTTCTTGGCCGTTTATATTAGGAAGAGCACCTACGGCCTGGAAGCCAGGATCGAGTGGCTCATAGATGCCTCCGGCTACTGCTTTCGGCCTCGATAGAGTTTCCATATTCCAAAGGAGCTCATGTTGGCTCGAGGCTGTTCTCGCCCAAGTCCACATTCCCCTTGCACAGTTGCATAGTCTCCAGGACGGTCTGGACGATCTAGGAATGTCGTCATGAGGCTAGACACCGAAAGGCTGTTAACAGACGTCTCGAGTTGCTCGTTGGGAGTTGTCTCTACTGGTTGCCCGGGTCCGTCAGGGCCGGAGAATGCTGCCCTGGTTGAGGCGGCAGGGTATGCCTACCATTGGCGGGTTGGCATTAGCGTTTGCATATGGACAACGAAGGATCGCGCACTGGAACGCGCCGAGCCGATCGTCTATGGAGATCGACCTGGTGGGCCGCTAATCCGGCTGGTGCCATAGTCTTTGTGCCCATGTCTCACTCGAAAGCGTGTAAGCCACACACGCCACGCATTGTTCTTATCCCCGTGGGTAACGAGCATAATGACTCAGGTGCTCAGGGACCGCCTTCGCTTATTCGCAGTCTGGACTGCATCTGCTGGACCATCTCGACGTTTAGAGTTGACTGCCTCCTGGATGCCAAGCGCCGTCGATCTAGCCACTTGCGTCCCAACCTGAGCCTCCGATCACATTCGGCTGCTCTCATTCAACGACAGCCATCATATTAAGATTCTGTGATGTAACATGGCGTACCTAAGTACCTAGCCGAGCACCAGTGCCAGGAACAACTCCATGAACCATATCGATCCCATCGCTACTGGGGTCCGTTCCTGTTGACATCAGAGATACTCTATTCAACCCAACTCTCTCTCTTTCCGTTCAAATCTTACATCACCAGAGGGCTTTCGTCGTGATCTTCTAAGTTCTCATGACGTTATCTAGAAGTGATGATCATCCAGTTCTCGAAACGATCTTGATGTAAGGAACGCGATCGTCGAGTGAACGGTTTTCTGCTCGAATCGTTCGACAGGAACTTCATCTTTCACTCTTTATCGATCTTCGCTTCTCATTGGGTCGTCAATGTCTCGGAAGCTCCATCCGTATACTCCTCATTTGTTCAGTGTGTCTTTCTCCAAGCTCACCTTGCCAACCATCTAACGTTAATCAACGTGCTACCAATTTGCCACAGAGAGCTGTGGCCTGTCAGCCATGTGGCGACGGACTGTGACAAATACATCCGTAGATCATCACCACTAGCACCGCCTTACTATTATAGAGCTTTTATATCACGGTTGCCCATATAGTTTCAATCGCCTCTATTGACATAAGCCCGTCAAGCCGTAACCCAGGTGCGTGGGATGAGTTAAGCCTCGAGCGTTCTCACATCCTCTTGGCTTCAGCATGTCGCCTATGCAAGGGCCTAGGCAGACGTCGATATAGCGCTATTACTCGCACGGGGCGCGCATCTAGTCGAGCTTGATGCCTCCAGGCACTATTAGGAGACATAGTCTGGCTGAACTCTATAAGATGTGTGTAGAGATAGAAAATACCCACCTCTAATACCTCATGATTTTCAGTGAAACAGATCACGATGTAATAGTAGATAGAAGATCACCGTGGCACCGTGGCCTTCAGTCGCCACCTTGCCTGGTCTCACGTAACCACATGATTGTCATCCTACACGATATCTCCATCAGTGTGACAATGCTCTAAGCCTTCACTAGGTCGTATGGGTTGTTTTCTAGAGAAGGGATAACATTAAATAGTCATTTTCCTTTAATAACGCGCTTACCAGGAACTGAACAGTTTATGAGGGTCTAGACTCTCAGGTACCAGGATAGCTCGAAGACCGGCTGACTCAAGGAGGCGATATTGATCAGACTGTCCCGACAACGCCGAGTAAGTTCAATGGTGAATGACAGCGGTAACCTACACATGAACAGTAAGAACGCCAAATTGTTATGATCAAGCCTCTGCTCCATCCTTGATATTCCCGTCCGATTATCCGTACGGGAAGCGAGATCGCCAAGCGGACCGTTCATCGCCTTTCCCGGTGTCTCCACAAAGTAGCTGAGCTAGGACAAAAGTGAAGATCAAAGTCGATGCATGCCTTACTCGGGCAGATGCTTCCACTTCCCATCTACCACTTTATCTGTTAATTAGAGATTTTGATATCTGAGCAATTATGGAAGCTATCCAGACACTCACAAGGAAATCACCTGAGTTGGCCTATTGCTGTCTTGAGAATTAAGGTTGGTCCCGAAATGCAGGGACTCGCCTAAATATTTTGGCGTGAACTCTAATCGGGGCATGTAGGGTAAGCAATATACTGAGGTTAGTAGGCGGCAATAATGAGTTGATTGCTCGTCAACAAGACAAACTATGCTTGCGTTTAAATCAAACTGATAGTGATTGATATTATAGATAGTATATCAGGTCATATCACTAAGTTTTACAATAGCTGTGGTGAGACCAACTCGATATGAATTCTGTCAGACTGAAGTGTTGGTGTTTCTATCAAGTCTCCACATCTCTAGCATCGGAGAAATGCAAACCTCAGAATGTCTCACTTCTTTTACCGGAGGCGACAAATTTCCGCTTTAGCTCTTCTCTGGATTCCAGAAGTCAGTCATAACAACACTACGGAGTAATATAAAACAGCCTAACTCGTACTACGAGTAGTTATTGACTTACACTCCTTCTTTTATTGCCTATTGTCCTGACTAGCCGCTGTCTCAACCTGAGCCGACTCTAAGCGCTGACTGAGGTGAGGACTGAGGTGAAAATCATCTGGGATTAATGCAAAGGCAAAGACTACCTCTGGCTGTTTAGATAGTGGTCTTTTGCATTGATACTATTCAGGGTCCGACAAGACTTAGTATGTAGTTAGGTAGCTAGTATTGTTAGCCTGAAGCGAACGCACCATGCCCCTTGTCTAGTCAGGGTTGGGCCGCACGGGCCGTAGTCACACAACTAACTACCTAAGCTCCCGGCCTTCCATGACCTAACCTGAAAGAGAAAGATTCATCAAGCGCTCATGGATGCTTTGGTTATCTTGTTCATGTCTCTGCATACTTTGCCCTAACGGTGAGAGGATATGGACTCGGCTTCTGATTCCCAGTCACAATGTATAGTGGGCAGTAGGAGCTTGGTAACCTTGTCTGGGATAAGAACGATGAAGATGCCGATGCAGCGCAGAAGCGAATGGGACTGAAAACCCTTTGTCACAAAGTCGAAGAGCTTGTGGAAGAGAGTATGAAAAAGCCGGCGACATTGGTATCACCCTTGGTTTTAGGCGGCTTTAATGTTCTGTACAGGATACGACTTGAAGAAGAATCTTCTTTATATCTTCATGTCCGATGTTTTCATGGTGCCAAATAACTAGTTGTGCTACTGTTTCTGGAGCACCACGCACTTCGATTCACCTTATAGCTAGAAGTCAATCGCTGTTTCGGACTGAGTAATATGAGGACCCAGCAAGAATTCAAATCAGGAGTTGAAGGAATGCTTCAAGTTGAGTTTTCACAAGTGCTTCCTCACCTAACTAGTTAAGTTAGTGTTAGCCCCAAGCCACCAGAGTCCAGACCTAGGAATCGTCGTTACTAAGAGCTTGCAGAGATATGGACATACTTAGTAACATTAGAAGTAAAAGGTTTTTATCTCAATATTTATGTATATATATGTATATACATTCTGAGGGTATCGAATTCGCGTCCTAAATCCATTTCGCCACTCATAACACTCATATAATACATCCTGCTTTTGGGCCCAGCAATCTATCAAGCAAGCCAGAACCATATCTTCTCGAGGAAGTTCCTTGGAACAGGCGGTACATCCATTGCCTCGAGCTCGTCCATTTCCCTCTTTCCTGTGATGACATCGATGTTACTGACTGGGATGCACAGTGGAGTGCGGAACCAGAGTTTGTGGCCGAGGTAGAGGACGAGGAAGATAGGAAGGGTGATGTAGGCAGCAATGAAGGATTTTACGTCCCAGTTGCCCCTGAGGAAGATGGCAAAGCCGTTTGTAAATGTGAGAATGGTGATAATAAGCAGGACAAACCAGGTGGCGTAAGGCTGGAGGCCGGTCTTGTAGGGAAGGACGTCTAGCATGTTATTGAAAACCATAGCTTTTCTGAACCGGAGATAAGTGATTAAAACAACGATCCATGCCAGGTAGCCCGATATAGTGCTGATATTGACGAACCAGTTGAAGACGGTGGCGCCGGAATTTGAGACGTTGAGGAAGGCCAACAAGCCGAATGACCAAGTGAACAAGACGCTCACGTAAGGCACGCCATACTTGTTGGTAATGCGGAACCACTTGGGAGCCTGATTGTTGAGAGCCATTGAGTATAGGACACGGCTTCCGGAGTAGAGGAACGAGTTTCCGGCGGACCAAGCCGAGGTCAAAACAGCCGCGTTGATCACATGGTTTAGGCCACTGATGCCAACATTCTGAATTCCAATAACAAAGGGAGAAGCACTAGCATTAGATGCAGTAGCACCGAGTAGCTGCTTATTATCGGAGCTAACGAGGACGCCGATAAGTAGCGAAGAGACACCGTAGAAGATGGCAAGACGCCAGATGAAACGCCGAGCAGCCTTGGGAATGTTGCGTCGGGGTGCAACTGCTTCGCCAGCAGAGATTGCAATCAACTCTGGAGAGGTAATGAAAGCGAATCCAGCACTAATGAAGGCGCTCCAATAGGCAAGGAAGTGGCCAGCAGATCCTTTGGCACCGAATTCCTTGAAGGCTCCTGGGTTCTTCCAGTAGGTAAAGCCGCGCACAGAATCTTGGTTGGGACCACCGCCGAAGAAGATGACAATGCCCAAGATGATCAGGCCACAGATGGTGATGAGCTTTATACTGGCGAACCAGAACTCGGCTTCTCCAAAAAAGCTGACGGCGATGATGTTCAGGAGGAGCATGACGATGAGAACGATGGCAATCCAGAGAGCGATATTGACAGGAGGCTGCCAGTAATCGATTATGATACCGGCGGCCACTGCCTCAGCTCCAATAAGCATGGAGTAAGCATACCAGTAGTTCCAACCCGCAGCGAAGGCGAGACTGGGGTCGACGAATCTTCCAACGAAATAAGGAACCGTGATACCCCTCATTGGGAGATAGGTGACCATCTCTGCGAGCACATTCATGATGACCCACACCATGGCCATCATAGAGAGGTAGCCCATGAAGAGGGGAGCAGGACCAGTACGTGTGAGGATGCTACCGGAGCCGATGAAGAGACCGGTACCGATGGCACCACCTATGGGTGTTAGTGAGCTGATCCGAAGGTTGACCTAACAGCCAACGTACCTAGAGCCAAGAACTGGATGTGACGACTCTTGAGACCTCGCTCAAGCTGGTCATGTGAGTTGGCAAGATTGAACTCGACATTCTCGCCTTGGCGGCTGGCCTCTTGGTTGAGGTCGAAGCCATTGCCAGCCTCAGTCTGCTGCTTCTCAGCCATGTTGAGTGATGTGTTATAGAAGTCGACCTTGAGGAGACTGTAAAGGGGAGAAGGAGTTGGTCGTGTCTGAGGGGTAAACCCCCATTTCGAAGAGGGGGGAGAGGCAGTTATTTATCTGCGGGTTGTCCTCAGGATCTCGCCGGGTGCAACGGAGACGGAGTTGGACTAGGTAACTTAGAGAGAGACAAGGTGGGTTCGCCCGGGGGGTACACTAATGTTCCCCGGAATTGGGGTAAAGGTGGGGGAAGCACGGATACCGCTAACAATCTGGGGCAAGGCGAAGTCTCAATTTTATACAGAGTAGTGGGAGGTAATGGCAACGATCTGACTTAACGTTAACCAGACCATGCCTCTTTTTGGATTTCAATATCGTCTCGATGCCGTCACGTCAGAACTACGTGAAGTTCACACAGTGGAGCTACCCGCATGCATTTGGGAGTGAGTGCTCTTGTTGGGGTTATAGATGGGAAGGCAAACACAGAATCAAGAGGAATCAGAGTCACCAGCTAAGTATATCTTTCCTCTCTCCGCAACCCCCGTGTGGCCAACCCGGGGTTATGACTAATGTCGCTGATGCAGAAAACAACCATGCACACATGTCAAGCGTCTCGCCTTCGTACTAACAGCCACAGTTCCCGTTGAACAAACCGGGTATATCATGCTTAAGGTTTAACGGGATGCAGTTCAGCGTTAACCTGCAGTTGAGCCGTTTCAGTATTTTTTGCTGTGTTTCCCCAATTTTGATACTGAACAGATATGAGCTTAATCTTGGGACTACATGTCGCTTCGATGGTCGTAGAAAACCCTAGAAGTGTGGTTTGTTGGCTTCTGACTCGTTCAGTCTGACTGAAGAGTGAGACGTTGCTACCGCTGCAGTAAAGCCGCAAGTTAGACGCTGGTGTTTGGGAGAAAGCGCCATTGCTGGCTATGGATCTTTTGGAGAAAGGCCGATAAAAGCCGTCAAGCAACAGGGGTTTGGACCGTTACAAGGATACTCCAAGGCGGCCCGACAATTCTGTTAAGGTTGAATACGGATACGTAGAGGTGTTGGAATGAGTCGATTAATTGCCCGGCTTTCAGCGGATAGTTGGAGTATGCTCCACTTGGTTATTTGGGCGGTGCAAAGCTAGTAGGGATAGTGCCACTAAGCCTACCCTTGTACACTAACGTTAGGGCGTAGGCAAATTTCGAGAAGGTTGATTGACAGTACTCCGTACACTCACCAAGTATCTCCGCTGGGGCACTGTGATCAATGATTCCTCTCGTTATCTATGCAGTCTATGGGCGACAGGGCTTCAATATCCCTCACATTGGAGAAGTGGACAGCCACTTTACTCCCCTCATCTGACCCCAAGGAACCAAAGCACCCAACACCAGCTGCTCTAGTGAGGGTATCATCAGACAAGCAGAGATTACTATGAGATATGCTGGCCTTTGGGTTCATCTAGGATTCATCGAGATTGACTACATATATCAGCCTCGCCGCTTACGATCTCGTAAACAAAACAAACTGTCTAGACTAGTTGACAACTGTGAGAAGACATTTTAGAGAGATTTATCAATATCGTGCCATAAGGACGACGCCTCCGCATCATCAACATCACCATCGTAACCGAGAAAAATATGTCGTTGCCGGGTCGCTTGGCCGAACTCTCTCCTTTTCAGCGAGCCTCATCTCTTTTCAGCCGTTCCATTCCAGCTTCCATCCTTCCACGCAGCGTTAGCTTCTCGGCTCAGCAAAATCCAGTACCGGTTGCATTAGGCTAGCCCAAGTCCAGAAGGTCATAAGTTAACGTTATGTCTCTGCCGCGATCGACTACAGCCGAGGTAATAGTGGATTGCAGTGCAGGTATTGGCGCCTTTTGTGAATTGTCTCTGCGCCCTATCTTGACCACGCGCGCCCTTGGCAGGTTACAAACTTGTTGTTTGCGCCCTTACACCTAGCGTTAATCGCTACCTATTTAGGCAACTCATCAGATAACTAAGCCTCCATGATGCTTAGCTCTTAAAACGTGCGCATACTAAGGTCCATAACTTAATACTGATTCCCGCCCAGCTAATACGTGAATGCCATGTACGTATTAATCTTACAAAGTGGCCTCATCTCGTGGGTCGAAACCAACCGCCCCATTCGTCCCTGTATTATTGTCCTTGTCCTCGACTGCGGAGCGAACCACGTTCTATATCTGGGGAATGAATCTGTTACCTAACATGAACCCACCTTCTCCGCTGAATAACCTTCCCTTGGCCCGACCTGAGCCTGGCATTTCGTGTGATTTTCCCTAGGTTGATCATCAACGGTGCCCATGATCCACCGTATCTCGGTCCCTGGCCGTAAAGCGCGTCCGCACATGTATTTACTTCCTTCGCTTTGCCTCGTCTACCCAGCTTGTATCGGCCCATCGGTGGTCCCCGGGCTGTAGAGCCGTACGTAGTACCTCCCACAATACCAGACTTTTCAAAATGAGCAAGCATACGTTACGACAGACGAGTCCCCGAGCAAGTCATGATTTTGGGAGTTAGTGTTTCTAGCAAGACTCGATATAATCTAGTTAATTCCGCATGATTTAACCTAATATGGCGAGCTCTACCATAGTAGTCGTGGTTTTCTTCACTGCCTCGATGGTCTTGTCTCCAACCCCTGATAGTACCCTGGCTCACGCACTGATTCAGGAGCTTGATAACTATCGCGAATCTTCCTGAAGGGATTTGCTTTAAGTGAAGTGGAGTTCCTTAGCTAGCTCGAAGGAACTTACTAACGTCATTAATTCGAATACATTATTGCTTGGTCACGAAAAGAAAACTTCTCTTGCTGCCAAGAACATCGGTTGACCTCGTGGCGCGCTATCGATGCCTCAACCACACCTTCGGCTAACGGCGGCCTCACCAAATCCCCATGTTCCGCACCATCATAGTAAGATGCCAAGGTCCCCTGCAACGTGATAGTTGAGCTCACTGATTTTGATGCTTGCGGCTGATGAGCTGAATTATTGTTCTGTTGATGGCTTCAGGGTAATATTACTATACATGTGGGTTATAATAATTCAACGCAAATAGACCTACCTGAATACGACTAATGATCGTCTAAATGTGATTATAGACTAGGTTAGTAGCTATGTATGAACAAGTGTCAGCCCTATTAGGAGATAGCTTCTACTTCCCATTAGTGTCTAGACGGAACTTGAAACAGTAGTTGCGGGAGTCAAGGACAGAAAGTGAGACAATATCGCTACCTGAATAAATATATTCATGGATCATTGCGAAAGGCAGCTCAAGAGAATATGCAAATGCGAGCCGGTTATTTTGACTGTTGAATACATACAAGACATTTCCAACTTCGCACAGCAACCTGTCGTGAGACCAAACATGTCCTAGATTTCTTCACGCACCTGACTCGTGATTCCTAATCCCAATCGCCGATTCAATGTGCCTAGGAAGTTTAAGCTATACACCAGCGCCATGATAACTCCGCCTTGATTTTAGCCTTAATGTGCTTTAGGGTCTTCATGCCATGGCTTAGAGTCCGGCATCGAGTCCTATCCTTCTCAATTTCACTCAACTGTTCGTTTCTCTGCGCAGTCTGGTTCGTGGGCTTCTCGTGGATTAGAACATGGCTGCTTAGACTCATGTTCAGCCTCTGTTGCAGTTGCTGCATTACTTACTTTTTGCTTTGCTTCGAGCTCATATTTTAACTCCCGCACACTTCATCGTTTAAGCGCTGCTCTTAGCATTTGTATTGCCATGTATTTGACCTTAATAATGAATTCCAGTCGCAGCTTGACTCGGTCTTAGCTCTCTGAAAGTGACTGCCTACATAAAAAAACCGGTATTCATTGAGGTCTGATTGTTCGAGTCTGGCTCCAGTTATCGTTCCGCATCCAATGCCGAGGGAACACTGAAGACACTTCCTAGCCACTTTCTATGAAGGACGCTTGATAAAGTCTTTTGTTGCTGCTACGCCGCCTTGGTTATGCTAGCCAACTAGGCAACGATTTAGATCGTCTGACTTTCGGGGCATAGCGGGCAAATACACTATCGAGCGAGCCGATGCAAGGTACCTGTGGTAACCGTTCCTAGCATCAAACATATATCTTATCCACTAGCTTTTTTAACTAAGAAAATGAAACCAAAAGTTAAAATCGATAAGTTGAAGCATAAGGCAGCCTAAGTTCCACTCAGTATTTTATAGAACTTATGTTTTCCACTTATAATTCTTTGAAATAATTACTACCGTTTATATTCAAGTGGTTGAATTGTTTTTCATGAAATTTCTAGATCATGCAGACTTGAAGTTCTCAATTGCCCTACGATAGTACGTGCGGTATCATAGGGAAGGTAAGATAATAATTTGAGAATTAGAGTTAATGAGAAGAAGCAACGGCGCAGAGGCGTAAATAATTCCATGATGTTTAGGTGCGCATGTGCGTTAGGAGAAAGAAGCAAGAGTTACCAGCTTCAGACTCAGATTTGTTGGCGCGGATCAATATTTCCCCGGACCCCCCCGACATCCCACCTTGGAGTGACCACCCCGCCATCATTTTTTTCTCCCCGCCACAGGACGTTGGCGTGAATCGTCAAAGCACACCCTGCTTTGCAAACAGCAACTTATCTCATCATGCACCACGTGCTGGTCGGCGAGTCGTGCTACACGGCTTCTGAAACTCAGAAGCTCGTGCAGCGTATCAACGATCAGAGCCCCGTCAAGATCGCTAAGCTTGCGGGCTCATGGCAGTACTACGTCGATCTCGAGGCCGAGGATGCCGCCGTCCTGGGTAGCATCAAGAAGATCCTCGAAGCCATTGAGCAACCCGCGAATACATCTGCGACCGAGAACAACGAAAAGTCCGTCGATATATACGTTAGCCCCCGAAATGTTTCGCCATGGAGCTCCAAGGCCACAAGTATTGCGCTCGTCTGCGGCCTCAAGACTGTCAACCGAATCGAGCGAGGCCGACTCATCCACATCGAATTCGAAGAATCATACAAGGGAGAGCAGGATCTGGTATTCCGTGATGTTGTTCATGACCGTATGACCGAGTTATTCAGTACATCGGCCCCTGCTCTCGATACTATGTTTGCTCACGGCACCCGAAACCCACTTGTTGTGGTAGACATTCTTTCCGATGAACGAGGCCCGTTAGCTGCTCTCCAGGATCACAATAAGAAGGCCGGGCTTGGTCTAGACCAGCCCAATATGGAGTACCTGGTCAAGCAGTACACTGCTCTCGGTCGATCACCTGTATGACTCACGAGTCCGGCTGTGAAAATCAAATACTGATCTGAGTAGAACGACGTTGAGCTCTTCATGTTTGCTCAGGTCAACTCTGAGCACTGCAGACACCATGTTTTTAATGCTTCCTGGACTATTGATGGCGTCGGCCAGGACAACAGCTTATTCGGCATGATCAAAAACACACATAAGCTGAACCCCGAATATGTCATCAGTGCCTACTCTGACAATGCAGCCGTGTAAGCTCCCTGCGTCAAACATGGAAGCCCGATAATACACCTTACTGACTCAGTCTAGTATGTCTGGTGACGAGGGTAACTACTGGGCTCCGGACTATTCGACCGGAAGCTGGAAGCTTACTCGCGAGGTTGTCCAGCCCCTAATCAAGGTTGAGACTCACAACCACCCCACTGCCATTTCCCCCTTCCCCGGTGCTGCAACTGGCAGCGGTGGTGAGATTCGTGATGAGGGTGCTGTTGGACGAGGTTCTTCCCCCAAAGCCGGCCTTTGCGGTTTCTGGGTTTCCGACCTTCTAATCCCTGGTAGCAAGAGGCCTTGGGAAATTGACATTGGGAGACCTTCTCACTATGCATCCAGTCTCGATATTATGCTGGAGGCTCCCATTGGTTCTGCTCGCTTCAATAATGAGTTCGGGCGCCCTGCCCTGACAGGTACTTTCAGGACTTTACTCACCAATGAGGCCGAGTCCGAAGCCCCTGAGTACAGGGGTTACCATAAGCCCATCATGATTGCTGGCGGTATCGGAAGCGTCCGACCTCAGCATGCTCTCAAGGAAGAAAGCCACGTCGAAGATGGTGCTCACGTTGTCGTCCTTGGTGGTCCTGCTATGCTGATTGGCCTTGGTGGCGGTGCTGCCTCATCCAACACTGGTAACGAAGCCACTGCTGATCTTGACTTTGACAGTGTGCAGCGTGGAAACCCTGAGATGGAACGACGTGCTCAGATGGTCATCAACACTTGTGTTGCTCTTGGACCTGAGAGCCCCATTGCTTTCATTCATGACGTTGGTGCTGGTGGTCTTTCCAACGCTCTTCCCGAGCTTGTTAAGGACGCCGGTTTCGGAGGCAAATTTGAGCTGCGACAGGTTGAGAGCGCCGACGACTCCATGTCTCCTCTTCAGATCTGGTGCAATGAGGCTCAAGAGCGATATGTCCTCCTCGTCAACCGAGATGGTCTCAACCGTTTCACCAGCATCTGCCGACGTGAGCGATGTGGTTTCTCTGTCGTTGGATCCGCCGTTAGCACGGATGAGACGGGCGTGTCTAAGCTTGTCTTGACCGATCGCGAGCCCACTGTCCAGCCTGCCATCGACCCTATCAACCTTCCTATGGATGTTCTTTTCCCCCCTGGGCGACGAATTTCTAAGGACGTTCAGCGAGTTCAGAAGAATCTCCGACCATTTGATGCTGTCAAGAGCCTCACAGAGCAGTGTGGCAGCTCTGACCTCGGCGACCTGGTCACCAAGGCCACCGAGCTGGTTTTCAACCTTCCCTCTGTTGGTTCTAAGAGCTTTCTGATTACGATCGCTGACCGAACCGTTGGTGGTCTATCTGTGCGCGATCAACTTGTCGGTCCTTGGCAGACTCCTGTCGCAGACGTCGCTGTCACACTGACAAGCTTCAGCCTCGACGATAAGAAGCGACGTGGAGAAGCTATGGCAATGGGCGAGAAGCCGAACCTTGCGCTCATTTCAGCCGCTGCCTCAGCTCGCATGGCTGTGGTTGAGAGTTTGATGAACCTCGGTGCCGCCGACATTAAGCCTGGCCCTGTCAACGGTGATCTCAAGCGTGTCAAGCTCTCCGCGAACTGGATGGCTGCCGTGGGTCACCCTGGTGAGGGTGCCGCCCTCTACGACGCCGTTCAGGCCATTGGCATGGAGCTCTGCCCTGAGTTGGGCATCTCCATTCCTGTTGGTAAGGATTCTCTATCAATGAAGGCCTCCTGGAAGGACAAGGAGACTTCCGAGTCCAAGACTGTTACTGCTCCTGTGTCTCTGGTCATCTCTGCCTTCAGTCTGGTTGAGGATGTTCGCAGCACTTGGACCCCTCAACTTCGCCGTGTCGAGGAGGTTGGCGAGTCTGTGCTTGTCTTTGTCGACCTCGCTCAGGGTTTCCGTGCTATGGGAGGCTCTGCACTTGCTCAGACGCTTGGCCAGATTGGAAACGAGGCCCCCGATGTCCGTGATGTTGAAATCATTCGGGACTTTTTCGACGCACTGTGGCAGCTGCACCAGGTAAGTATCAGTGGTATTCCATTAGCTTCCATATGTCGTGCTAACATTGCGTAGGAGGATGTCGTTCTCGCTTACCACGACCGATCAGATGGTGGTCTGCTAACCACTATTGCAGAGATGATGTTTGCTGGTCGATGCGGTGCTGACATCTCCCTTGACAGCCTTGTCGAGTCCCCGGACAAGGTGCTCGACACTCTGTTCAACGAAGAGTTGGGTGCCGTTTTCCAGATTCGCCGGGGTGATGAGATCAGGTTCAAGAGGTGTTTCGCTACTTGTGGTCCGCCCCCTGGTCTGATCAAGACCATTGGTTACGTCCGACCTACCTCGAAGCAGTCACTCCTTGTCAAGTACCACTCCAAGACCATTGTCGACCTTGAGCGTTCCAAGATCCAGCAATGGTGGACTAGCACTTCCTACGAGATGCAGAAGCTGCGAGACAACCCTAGCTGTGCGCAGTCTGAGTTTGAGGCTATTCAGGATTCCAAGGACCCTGGTCTGCACTACAAGCTCAAGTTCGACCCCGCCGACGTCAGCCTTCCTGCTATGACCAACCTGAAAAGCCTTGTATTCAAGCCCAGAGGTGAGTATCTATGAGTCGTTATTATATGCAGCATTAACAGTTTGCAGTTGCTATCCTGCGAGAGCAGGGCGTCAACGGCCACGCCGAGATGGCATTTGCGTTTCGAGCTGCTGGCTTTGATGCTGTTGACGTTCACATGTCTGACATTCTGGACGGCTTCTCTCTGGATGGATTCCGAGGTCTTGCTGCTTGCGGTGGCTTCTCATATGGGTAGGTGGCTTGGCTATGAGTTGCCCCCCCTTAACACCGGCCAAATGCTAACTGGAATAGTGATGTCCTTGGCGCCGGTAACGGATGGGCCCAGTCTATTCTTATGCACGACGGTGCTCGCAACACTTTTGAGGCTTTCTTCAAGCGACCTGATACTTTCTCGTTCGGTGTCTGCAATGGTTGTCAGATGCTGACTCGACGTGAGTATTCTTTCTTTCTTTTCATGAATCTTTGCTAAACCCTCACAGTCAAGGAGTTGATTCCCGGAGCCGAACACTGGCCTACATTTGGTAAGTTACTCGACATTAGGTCATAAGTATCAGTGCTGACTATGTGCAGTTGAGAACGCTAGCTCTCAATTCGAGGGCCGATTCTCCATGGTCACGATCAACGACAAGTCCCGCAACTCTGTCTTTTTCAACGGCATGAACGGCTCCTCATTCCCTATCGTGGTCTCCCATGGCGAAGGCCGAGCTGAGTTCTCTGTGAATAGTGACCTGGAATCTGTCAGCCAAGATGGCCTCATTCCTCTCCGCTATGTCGATAACTATGGTTCCGTCACAGAAAGGTACCCCTTCAACCCCAACGGCAGCCCTCAGGGTATTGCCGGCGTGAAGTCCTCAGACGGCCGCGTCGTGGCCATGATGCCTCACCCCGAGCGTACCGTCATGGCCGATGTCGGCTCGTGGAAGCCCGAGAGCCAGTTGGCCGAGTGGGGACAATTTGGCCCGTGGTTCCAGCTGTTCTTGAATGCGCGCAAGTGGGTTGGTTAATAATTTGCATTAGGGTGTTTGGGTTTGTTTCTGGGTCAAGAGATGGGTTTCGGATATATAGAGATAGCATATACCAACAAATCAAGAAAGATTTTGATAAAGTACCGAAGCTGTCCAGGTTTTGGGTGGAAGTCGAGTGTTTCTCCTGGTGACTACTACACTACCTCAGTACAAAAGAATCTCCATTTGATACTTGGACAACTTGGGGTCTGTCCAACTCCTTGCCGTCAAAGTCGGGCCCCTCCCCCTCCTCTTGTAGACCCCAGTCAACGGTACGCGGTGTATCAACGGTCTGGAAAAGCCGCATGAATATTCCGGCATAGGACATCTCGGCAGAATGAGATGAAAGCCAGTATTTAACGCCTCCTACTCTTCGATAAAGTGCAAGTCCACCTTTGACGCCCATGGTCGTCTGCATGCCCGCCGTGCGGCTTTCCTTGAGTCCATGAAGCATGGCCAGTTTCCGAGTAGGCGGCTTCGAATCGAGGAAGCCCTGCAGCGGCCCCTCGTCAAGGCGAGTTCCGTGGGGAGATTCAAGGATTACTTCATGGATCTCACTGCCGTTTTCAGTAGTATGTGTCCAGATGATGGCCACACAAAAGTTAAGAATTGCATGGCCAGGCATGCGAACTGCGGTAAGCCATGATGGAATAGGGTCTCCTGGGTGAAGGTCTGGGGAGCGCCAAGTATCGATAGAGCCTTCGAGGTTACTCATGGTCTTGATAGTCTTGAAATGCCCCCAGGGCTTCACCGTCTTGGCCGCATCGACAGAGGCAATAACGGGGATTTGCGGGTTGAAGAGCCGCAGTGTTGGTTCATGAAGATGATCCAGGAAGTGGAATCCGAGGAAGATAGCGTCAATACCTCCGTGGTATCCCTCTTGTGCCGGGTTTAGTGGCTGCCTACACGGCGCTGCCTTGACTTCGGCGAAACGTTCTGCGGCAGCCGTCTCGATCTCATGGACAATAGCTTCAACGGCCTCAGCGTCAGGAACTGCAGGCGGCGTCGACAGCGAGATTTGAATAAGCCAAGACGAAAATTGACTGGTAGATCCGGCGAGCCACGGTTCGAACACGACATGATAGTACGTTTTACCCAAGCTGGCTCGCTCTGTGGATGGGCGTGGAAAGGAGATGAGCCAGGAGTTGTCGCCATTCAGAGACGTCATGATGGGCCGCAGAGGCTTGTCTGACGCAAAGAGCGCTCGAAGGGTTTCTTGTCGTTTTTTGTCCATGGTGAAGAATAATAGAAGTGTATGAACTCGTTGAAGATGTCGGTATACGTTCCATGGAGAAACACGGTGGATTGTGGTAGTTCAAGTGACCAAAAGTCATGACGTAACACGCTTTGTAAGTGGGAAATATCGCTACCTTACTCAATAATCCAGGTGAAATTTTCCTCCTCTTGTGTAATTCAATGCGTGAAACTCTTCATTTGGCTATTTTGGTCTTGCTGAACGGCTTGTATAGTGTCGCGATATAGCTTTAGAGACGAGTCATGCAGACGAGATAAGCATGTAGCTAGTTGGTTATGACAAGTCAAGAGGTGTTGACCCTGCACAGAAAAAAGATCAAGACGAAACTAGCATCCTCGAGCGTGCGGTCATGACCGATGCTCTAGTCGTTTGAGAAAACATATAGGCTTTCCTCTTCACACAACTGTGGCCGCCGCCGCCTATGATGCCGTTGCGTTACACACCAGTTAAGTAGTAAATCACGCTTCAGCAAGAGCATTTTTAACTGGTGAAGGAGAGCTCAATGGCTTTTTACTAGTTAGATTAAGTCGAAGTATTCTGCATGTGCCAGAATGGATTTAAACAGGGAAGTGCTTTTTCCTCAAGTCGATCGGTCGCTTTATGCATGTTATAGAGTAATTTTAAGCTGCTCGTCTAACTAGCTAGTATGCATATTAGTCTGCCCTTGTTCTATACTATAATGTCAGGCCTATCTCTAGACTTGCCAACCTCAGTGTCCGAGTTAGAAAAAACCTTTGAATGCGGTTTGATAGTCTAAGTTAACATGCGAGATCGTTGACGTTTGTTTACCAGAGTTCGCAAGGCAGCCGAGAAATAGCTGGGCCACCTGTAGCTATTTGATTGTTACTTGAGGTGGTAGAATTTGGATATCATCGATTGATCCTCATGTTATCAGAAACGACTTGGTTCTCGAAATGATTGGTCTTGAAAGGACATAGCCTTGTAAATTAGCCCGACCAGTAACCAAATTATGCGATCAATGTTGGACAGGTATCTCTCCTATTAGGATTCAGCTTGAATCAATGAAACCCTCCCAGTAGTAAAATGACACCCTTCACCAGAGCAACTGGTAAGAAATCTATAAAGGGCTGTCGCTATTGGGTGCCTTGAACAGTTGCACATCGTCGTCGTCTGACCATAAAATCTGCATTCTCTAAAGAGCTTCTCGCGAGACATATTGTAAGGCTAGGTGAGCGGTTTGTTGCTATGACCAAAGTGCAGTTTATGATAACATACAGTCGCCCGCATGATCGATTGGACCATCAAGCTCTAATGATTTACAAGATACGTAGTATTGCATCTTTGTGTGGTTATCATCCCAAGCAATACGGTGTTTTGGCCTATCAATTCACTGAGGCCATAGGCTGTTTAGCTTCTATTATAGTGGAACGTGCTAGTTCATCTACTACGCACTGTAGTGCGGTCGTATCCCCATCCTAGTTCACTGTTTCAACCTCCAAGTCCAATTTTGAGGCTCAAGCTTGCTTCAGTAATAGAAAAATCACTCGGACTCGCAAACGCGGCCCAAGATTTCCCAGTTTCAAGCCCGAACTGAATATTGACACCTGGATTCGCTGGGGGGTTGAAACGTGCAGGGTTAGTGTGAAAATCGACCAATTTCAACTCCAAGACACCAATCACCATGTCAGTTCCCAGAGCCTGATTTGGTACATCTACAGTGGTGTAGGACGTTTCCACGAGTGTGTAAAACATGTCAATTTACGTAGGACTCCCTGCGCCTTAACTTCCCCTCCCAAGTCATCTCTCTTGTTGTTTCGTCATCTCTTGAGAATTGCTACCACCACTATTTGTAGTTTGCTCCAGACCCTTTATCTAAAGAGATTGATCATCCTTATTTGTACCTCAGCCTAGTGAGAGGTAACGTTGATACTCGGGGTCCCCGATACGGCCGTGATGCAGGCAGCACCAGCAACAGTGGCTGACGGGGGAAACAGCGCCCGGAGTACCACAGGCGTCACCGTCACTAGCATCAACCTCGACTATACCCGATGGAACGATCCCACAGGCACTCCATGGGAGCTGAACGAGCAGAAGCGAGAAGAGCAGCGCGACTCAATCAATTGTATATTTCAATGGCTCCAAGAACTGCCCAGCTCCCAGCCCTCGCCGAACACCATCATTAACTCTTTGTCTCTGTACCGGCGCAAGCGCTTCAATCACGAGGTTGTTGATCGAGTCGAGGATGCTTTTAGCAGAAGCTCTCGCGCTGCCACCGTCAAGGGCAAGCCTTCATCAGTCCAGACCACCGAGGTCTCTGCGCTTACAGCACTGCGCACGAAAAGTCCCTCCGCCTCCATCGTCGTATCCTCTATCGGAGAGCATTTGCGAGAACCCAGGCCCTCCTTGCCTCCTTTCGATCCTTCACCGACATCGTCCGATCGCAAATCGAAACATCATGTTTCCGGAAATCATGATCGAGGGAGGCTTCCGGAGACAGCGGCTCCTTCTGAAGCACGGGGTGCGCGCCAATCCGCATTCTCGCCTCCTCAAACACGTGGGGTCGAGGTGAAACAAACTGATCGACCCCAAGTTCATTGGTCTTTGGTCAAGGCGCCTGGAGTCGATGCTGCTTTGTCTCCCAAGAACACGCCTAAACGTCGTAACAGTCGGTTGACAGACGACTCAACAGCCAGCAGACGCCCACGGCGAAAGCGAAACAGGACAGGAGTTAACGGTCAAAAACCACCATCTTCTTCGAGCCCGTCCGTATCGTCTCCCCGAGTAAAGAGCCATCTCCCTCCCAATGGGACCTTTACAGCCCCCAGACGTCGGACTCGAGGGCAAGCCTCTCTTACACCCAATCTCCCTGGTCCATCAACCGTTCAAGATGCAAATGTACGTCGAACGCTTTCAGGAAAAGACTTTGCAGATTGCAGCGAAACCTGCTTCTTCTTCTCACACACCCCCGATAAATACATGTCTCCCGAAAGGCATGCTTGTCGTGGCCGCAAGGAGGCGATATCCCATATCATCACCCACGCCGTCGACCATCACGGACTTGTCCGCGGTAAAGACCCGTGGAACAAGAAGCGCAATTACTTGACGCGATGCAAAAACTACGATCCCATCGTCAAGACCAAGGGCAACTGCGCCAAGTGCGAATCGATACATGAATGGCGAGATGTCGATTTCGCCGAACACCAATACGGCGTGGCTCTTTGCCTACGCTGCTGGCGCAGCTTCACCAAGAAAGGTATGCAAGAACACATGGCTGGTACTCTGTGTAGATACAACGTAGAACAGCCCAAGGCCAGCAAGATGTGTGTTCTCTACACTGCCTTTTGCTCCGAGAGCCATCCGCCAAGCCGCGCCAGGCGAGTTGAGACACCTCACCGTGTCCATGGGCTTCCGAGGTCGCCAACGTCCTCTCGGTCAAGGCAGCCAAATGTCATACAACCAAGATATCAGCAAGCTTCGAACCTGTCGGCTCAAGACTCTCGTCTATACAGCTCACAACCGACACTGGGACTGGATAACTGGACCACTCATGAGAGTCCTACCAACTCCTCATTACCACAGCCTCGGCCACATACGCAGGGAACCAGGCTATCATCTTCCGTGCAGGTGCAGGCACCGTTTCCACAGCTCGCCAGACCTCCCGACCCCCAACAATGGCCGCCGCCAGCCGTTGGGCCACAAACATCTCGTCCAATTATTGGCTACGTGCCCATCTACGAGCCCCCTCCTCCCGGGACCATGGTTCTATCTCCAGCAATGTTCCAGGCGATGCAGCGAAACACATGGCAAGAGGTCTCTGGGCCATTCCACATGCCAACTAGTCCTTCAGTTCCAGCTTGGCAGACGAGCCTCGATGACCCTTCTTCTCATCATCGTCTCCTCGAGCAGCAACTACAACAGCAATCGCCGCCTCCAAAACAGACGGTCGCGGTGCAAGCTATGCAATATCAGACAAGACAGTACCCTGAACAGTGGTCTCAGTCGCCGTCGCACCAGCCAGACCATGTGCAGCATTCTTCTCAACAGCTTCCACAGGAGGAGCAGCAGCAACTCCTGCGACAACAGCTCCTGAAGCAGGATCTGCATGGTCCACCTTTGCAACATGCTGTGCTTCAAGAACAGCCACCAAACCCGCGGCGAGTTCAGCACCGTCCATCAATGCAACCATCATTCGAGCTTAACACTCAGATGTCTCTCGAGACCCAACAAGCGGATATGGAACTGTCCCAAGCCTATCTCACTGATCTTCTCAATGAAGCCATCGGGAACATGCCACAGCCACCAGCACCGATCAACGATCCAACCTCCGCAGTTCCAACCACTAGGGCGTCATTCTCGCAAGCGACGCCATCGCAAGGGCTTGGAGAACCCCTGCCACATCTACACAAGTCCCCAGATCCGAACGAACCGCCGCTGTTCGATCCAAATATCGACAGCACGAACTGGCCGGCTCAATTGAACTACCTGGGATCTCACCCCATTCTGCAAGCATCTTCTACCCCGAAAAGCCCTCCCCCACGTCAGCAGATAGACCATCCACGGGATTTGGCACCCGATAGCCAGATTCCGTTCGGTCAGCAGGGTGCTGTCGAGAAGGACTCGGGATTCTACTCTGATGACTTGGCTAACATAGAGTGGGCCAAGATGATGGAGGATGGATGCGAACTGGAACAAGATATTTGACTCTGGTAGAGCTTGTCTTTCGTCTTCGGAGGCTGAACAGGGATTTCTGACTTTGGAGGCTTGCAGGGGAGTTATTGGAAAGCGGTTAACAGCGATGTCGGATGGAGAACTCTATTTCTTTTTCTTAAGACGGCTTGACATGTCTCGTTTAAATGAACTGTTTATTATCAGGTTGTGACCAAACAAGACTCAGGGGCGGACAATTACAGTATTCATTATGAGATACGGATTTTCATGACAGAAATATTCCATAGCGTGGTAGACGCTGAAAAGGACGATGTCGGGACGTTTTACGTTTTGCCGCTACAGTATGAACCGCCATGAGGCCCAACTGCACGCATCAATCTCAGCTTGATATCGTGGCGCGGGTGGCTGCTCGCCTTTTTTAGAGGCAATCCCTCCATACCATTAGTCCCGCGTATCAATCTCTAGATCGAGTTGAACGCCATTAGAAACACCGTAGTCGCCCAGCGTGATGTGGTCTTTGAACGGTCTCTCACTCTGGCGCTTCAAAATGATTTGGCCTGGGTCTCGACCGATGCGCGCAGCCACCATCATCTTGAGCTGCCCGACCGTGTCGGACTCGAGGCACGGCACGGCAGCCTTGGTACCCAGACGATCGTTGACGTTGACGACAATCATCTCCTGGCCCGCTGCGACTACAGGCGCCTTGGGCTTTTCCTTCCTCTGGTCTCTGTCCCTGTCCTGTCCTCGATCCCGATCACCGCGGTCGCGCTCCCGATCGTCTCTGCGATTACCGCGGTTTCTACCATACCCGCGATCATGGTCGCGGTCTGGATGCCGCTGCGGTGACCGTCGGCGAAAGTCGCGATTCCTGTCGTTGTCCCGACGCTCGCCTTTCCATCGGAAACCGCCTGAGCCTCTACCTCTTCGCGCTGGTGATCGCGATCGATCTCGGGGTCTGCGAGGAGGCGAGTCCCTTCGCTCGCGGTTGCGATCACGGTCGCGGGATCCGCTGCGGTTCCTTCGAGGTGGGCGGTTGTCGCTCTGGTCCCGGCGGTCATTGTTCTCGCGGAAGTTGTCGTCGCGATCTCTCCGGCTAGGGCCGGTATCTTCTCTTTCGCGGGGAGCTGGGGACTTTGATCGAACACCGGGCTCAGCGGGTGGTGAATCTGTCATGGCTGCAGGTGTCGTTGCGAGTGTGACTAGTTTATTTTCCAAGAATGAGAATGACTCTGGGCTATTTGTCTCTTGTGGAATTTGTTCGTGATTCTTTTCAAGATCCAAGCCTTGTGATTAAGTTGGATAAGTATTTGAGCTGTTGAAGGTGGGAATGATGAACTCAACTTATCGCAGAAAGTCTTAAGCGACTGGAGCGACGCGACGTCACGAGGCGATAAACTGCCCATCAGTTTCTGGGAACCCCACATCTAACGATAAGGCAGAACCCTTGAAGGCTTGTATCGGGCTGTGACTAAGCAGTAATCGCATCAACTTGAGCGTCATCGGAAGTGTACTTTTCATTCTGCACCAGTTAATTATTTCTACGGTTATGGGAAATGCTTCTCTTCTCTTTATGTGCTGCTGATACAAGTGCTTTAAACTGCAGAACTGGTCTGTTGAGAATGATGGACTCTCCGTCAGTCTATGAGCATGTCAGTCTCTCAAGGCGTCTCTTGCTTTGTAGCATGGGTTGACTTCGGTCTTGGCAGCCGTTAATTGAGGCATGGTTCTTGTTGACAAGGTCAACGACTGGTGATGAGATTTCAAGGCAGCATTTACGTTATCCACAGGAGGTAGACCATTCATACAGAATATCGCAACAAGGTGAACCTGATGAGATGCATCCCAGCGATTCAACTGCGGTGAAAGCCAACACTCTCACAGGTAAGGTAGTCTGTCTGGATGGTTCCTAGAGGCTCGAGCTGCCTGTTGATGGTGGCCACGGCCATCCATGTTATTCTGTTGCTATGGGAAATAAATGCCTGACGTCAAGTCGCGATACTCCGTAGCTCACGGAGTACGGAGTACCCCCGCGGCAGCAGGGCTGAGCAACAAGAAGACCAGGGCCAAACGGAAAGCTGCCGCCTTCTGGGGCTAGGTGCGCGCAATCCCCGTTGTGCACCAATAAGGAAAAAGGAAGCTAAAATAAGCTGGGAAAAGAGACGGGCTTCGTGTATGCGTACTGGCGTGCCACAACACACTGCCACGTCAAGACCTGCCCTTGGTGAAAGATGAGAGAAGAGAAGACAAGGCAGCGGTGAGGAAAGCATGTAGCTGTCTATGGCAGATAACACAAGCAATATGCAGTGCATGACTCAACACGGGCCATCTTATTATGCGCCGGTAGAGTGCGTACAGTAGCACGAAACGAGACACCAAGTCTGATGATAATCCACGCGGTTATGGTTATACTGGGTGAGCAAATCCGGGGCGGGTAGCCGATCTCTGCTTGGGTCATCCCGGTCGTGACACTGAGCAAATTGGTTTGGACAATAGCAAAGAAGCATCAAGGCATATTCCCCGTAGTGTGTTGCCGTCATGCTGTAACCTCACTTCGGAGCTTACCTCGATGGGGGTTGCAATTACAAGCTCATCTAACTTTTGCTAGACTTGGCTTTGCTCGTCAATGATGATCTACAACATGAGTTCTTTGTTGTTCCGCCGGCATCCAACAGGTTGTTAGTGAGCCAATGGTTCAAGCGCTGGCGTACCGGTGGATGGTTGCCCATTCAGGCAAGGCGCCAGGCACAACACCAAGCGAAGCGAAGCGACGCAGGAACGGCTCGAAAGGGCGGGTGTGCCTGGCCGGCCCCAGACCAATCGCCGAGGGGGAGGGAAATTATGCAAATTTTACTTTTCACCTGCTCTTATGAATCGGTTTGTGTGCACGAGACGAGTCACGACAGCCAGCAAGAAGAGGGTCACAGGCTTAACGCTGGATTGGCCGGGGGTGACTTGAAGAGCCAATGAAAGAAACGACTCAAAGCTTTAATCAAGCGCCTTAATTCCCTCATCTCCTCCAGCGGTCGTGGTCATCGCCACCGTCTTGGTCGAACCGGCCTCTCTGACAACAGCAACAATGCAAAGTTTTTCCGTGGTTGCATCGACATCCAAGAGTCTGTCACAAAGAGGTCATCCCTCGGTGAAACCCTCTTTGTGCGAGGTTAAAGGCTACTTACTAGGCTTGGTCGAACAATGACGGTTCAAGTGAGACACCAAAGAAACGACAAGGTCCTGGTGAAGGGGAAAAGGCCCGGTCTCAGCTGCCAGAAACCCCAGGACACGGTCAGGGCCTGTCGGGTCGCGTGCCTGAAGTTGTCGACAGATGCGCTGTAATTTAACTTGAGGGGGATGGGAGGCCAGCAGCTGGGTCGTTAGGTCACAAGTACCTGAGACATTGTCCAATGGAAGGTTGCATTCTGTGTCACCTCTACCGAGTTTAATGGGCTCGGGCCTAGTCTGACCCACCATCACCAACGTCCGTCTCTTCACTTGGACTGCTTTGCACCCTTGTCACTGGGCGCTTTTGCCCTTTGCCCTTCTTGTAAGGTGCTGGGCTGTCTACTAAGTCAATATGTGGGTGTGCGGGTTGATTAGGCACGCTTTGCTTGTTTGCTGTCTGTCTGGCGCATAGTATTTCATGGATCCTTCCCCCCGACCTTTGGTAGGCCACCTTTTGACACCTTCAACCTTTGAAACATCTCTTCCCACAGACTTCGTTGGCAGAGTCTATTGCCTACCTCTTACACATCTTCCATCTGCCGGTCACTTAGCTCAAGAGTCTCGCTGCCTGGATACAGAGTATCCTCACCTGCACTCGCTCACTCACTTACACAACGCCTTGGCGCTCGCTACTTTCGCAACAACTTACACCTTCGCGCGATATATCGCTGCCTGCTTTGAAAGCACTCGTCCACACGCATTCTTTTCGACAAAATGCATTTCTCCAAGATTGTCCTGGCTGTCCTTCCAGCCCTCGCCTTGGCTGAGGATACCACCACTCAGACCTCCACCGCCGTTCTCACAAAGACCTACTTCCTCTCCTCGGTCCACACCATCACAGCGACTGGGTTGACCACCACTTCGGCCGAGGTCACCACTAAGGTTGAGACTTCAACTGAAGCTGAGACCACGACTGAAGTCAAGACAACCTCTTCCGCCATCTTCAAGACCGAGAGCACCAGCTTCGTCCATGTCGCCAACTCCACCACCCACCAGGCTACCCCCAAGAGCACCATCGCCAGCACCGGTTCCGCCGTCATCAGTGCGACTACCGGTGGTGCCTCTGAGCCCACTCAGGTCACCGAGAATGCTGGGTCTGCTGTTGCGGCCGGCAAGCTAGCCGTGGTTGGCATCACGGGTCTGGTTGTCGCTGCTCTCCTGTAAGCGCCTTCGGGACACTCCCAGGGGGGCAGTCCTACTCAGGACTGGGAACTCTCCCACCAACGACTTCCGAACTCTTCGATGCGATCATCTTGCCAATCATTCTCTTTGTCACTTTTTGCTTGGCCACCAGCGCGGCCTTCTTCTTAACGATGAAAAACGATGTCAACAGCGCCACGACAACGACTGCAGACCGACACTCGGCGTCTGCACTCTGCTTCAACTGGATCAGTTTCTGACTCTGCCCTTAATGGAAAGCTCGACTGCTTCCTTACGCTTCATCGCGAGCACACCCGCTCTTCTGATATCCCTCGCGGGTTTTCACATTTAATGTTTCACTTATCCCCAGCGGCACGCACCTGCGCGCGTTGACTACGCTGCGCACAGCCAGCTCATTGAGTCCTTCCGGGGCTCAGTGGGCAGTCACCGACGTCTAGAGGGTAGCCATTGACTGTTACCAAGCCTGTTCAGATTCTTTTTGCACATCTTACCCATCCTCTTTCAAACCCATCTTCACTTGAAGATATCCCTTCCAGGCTTTGGATAACGCAGTCAGCGGCTTTGAGATCAATTTCCCTTTCTAGACATCGGCGACGGCCGGTGCATGCGCTGGCTGGAGACCTTTTATCTTGTTATTCGTGCAAACATCTCCTCATTCAACTCTGCTGCCGCAAAGAGAGTTGGGACCCGGGAGACGGGGACGACGTCGGCGACGCGGAAACAATCATATTCACTTCAATACCTCTGATTCTTGGATGAACTGGTTTTATTATACTTCTCTTTGGCGATACCCCCTTTAGGACGGCAGGTGATCCAAGGTCGAGAATTTTGCATCGACCTCTGGATGAAGGATTGCGGTTTGAGTATGGCTTTGTTTGATTCGGAGGGGTGGGATACGATTTAGACGAAAAGGGGGATTGGTGATTGATGTCCCTCAGTGGACCGATGATGATAAGCCGTCGAGGCTTGTAGATAGCAGCAATAGACATTGTCATGCTCAGCTTGAGATTTGAATTGCTCTAATGTGAATGGTATTGGTGAACAATTGGACTTCTTGGCCGATCCATGGCTTTGCTTTCGGTTCGCCTTCCGTCGGCAACAGAAGGGTCTTCGGCAACGGAAGTCATTGTCCACTGTGTATTTGATGGCGCTCGTGCATCGATTGTCGGCGATAATGGAGCTGATTAAGGATAATGCGCCACATGCTAATTGGTTTGCCCCTCGGGTGCCACCCGGAGACTGCGGGTCGCATCGGGCTTTTCTCCCGAATACTATCGCCTCCTGCAGCTAGCTTTTGCTCACATCCACTTGTAATATATCTCCACGAACGTCTCGACGGCTTCCGCTTTTCTTCTCTTTGGAAAGAGAGCCAATACTCGGTGGCTTCGTGACTACAAGCATGGCATCGGTGGTTCCTTCGCTGAGGCGGGCTCATGCCCCTCTTCGCAAAGCTTTGAACACGACTTCAACCCTTCGCGCTTTCGCCACTGTACCTCCCGCCAGCACCGAATCCGGCAAACCTCGACGAAAGAGCTACTTCAAGGACTCTTCAGTAGCCGAGTTCTCCGACTTCCTAGCAACATCATCGGCCGCGCAGCCACTGTCGCCCGCCGAGGCATTCACCCTTCGAACCGCCGAAGTAGGCCCCCAGGGCAAGAAGAAGACGATTACACGGTTGCCCGAATGGCTCAAGACGCCCATTCCCGCAGGAAACGACAACTTCAAGAGCATCAAAAAGGATCTGCGAGGATTGGGACTGCATACCGTGTGTGAAGAGGCTCGGTGCCCCAACATTTCCGAGTGTTGGGGAGGATCGGACAAGAATGCCGCGACCGCTACCATCATGCTTATGGGCGATACGTGCACCAGAGGATGCCGTTTCTGCAGCGTAAAGACCAACCGAGCCCCAGCGGCTCTGGATCCTCACGAGCCCGAGAACACTGCCGAGGCTTTGGCGAGGTGGGGTCTGGGTTATGTCGTCCTTACCAGCGTGGACCGAGACGACCTGGCAGACGGCGGAGCTCATCATTTCGCCGAGACAATTCGGAAGATCAAGCAGAAGAAGCCCTCGCTGTTGGTCGAGGCATTGACTGGTGACTTCCGTGGTGATCTGGATATGGTGAAGATTGTGGCCGAGAGTGGACTGGACGTCTATGCACACAATGTCGAGACGGTTGAGGGCCTCACCCCTTATGTGCGAGACCGAAGGGCCACTTTCCGACAGAGCTTGGCTGTGCTCAAGCATGTCAAGGATGTGATGGGCAAGGACGGTCCCATTACCAAGACCAGCATCATGCTTGGTCTTGGTGAGCAGGAGCATGAGCTTATGTCTGCGCTTGAGGGTGAGTAGTTACGGTTCTACAGTCCAGACATCAAGCTAACGATGTGCAGAATTACGCAAGGCCGACGTTGATGTTGTCACCTTCGGCCAGTACATGCGGCCGACCAAGCGTCACCTCAAGGTCGAAAAGTACGTCACCCCCGATGAGTTCGAGATGTGGCGCAAGAGAGCTCTAGACATGGGCTTCTTGTACTGCGCCAGTGGGCCTCTTGTCCGCTCATCGTACAAGGCTGGCGAAGCCTTTATCGAAAACGTCCTCCGCAAGCGCTCAGGCGAGAAGGATATGGCTCGGGGAACCCTCGGCCAGACCGTTGCTCTGGACTCGACCCAAACGACCCTCTAGTCTGTTCCACATACTTTCACTTTTTACTCTAAAACTAAACTGAATAATCATGGGTTATGACCACCGCCGGTTGGCCGCATTGGATGGCGTTGATTGGTTAAGGCTGGGGGAGATGTTCAACTATAGAAACAAGGTCTTCAACAAGACTGATACGCATTGCTCGCGTACTCACTACAATCGCTACCCGCAACGGGTTGTACATCATTCATCTGCAGACCAACGCGTCAGGTTCTCGTGATATCTTTTTTTGAAATGCGCTCTCGTAGGAGTGTAACTCGATCACAGCAGCGGAGAAAGTTGCTCATGTTCCATTGTCACTGCATCGCGGGGTTAATAGTCCGCGGAGACGTTCGTTGGTTCGTTCACGGTCAGATGAAACTGCACGATGCCGATACTCGAGTGCGTAGACAAGTCGTATCACTGTAACGAGTTCGCAAGCTCAAGACATATGCCTTATAGTCCTTGATGAAAGACTTGTGTGATCGTGATTAGCGAGTGGAAGCCTGAGTGTTGTAGCTACGGCCATGATGAGAAAGGGCAGGCGCCTCTGGACGTAACTACCTTCCTTTGAATCTCGAAAAGGAGACTCAACCGCCCCTTCTCACATTTCATTAAGAAGCACCTGTACTCTTTCTCTCATTGAACCAAGCTCTCAGATTCTCACTCTTGACGTGATCTCTTCCCTTACAACTTACACTCGCTCACTTGAACTGTCTCCAGCCATCGCTGAGCTTTCATCGACCATTTCTTTCGTCATGAAACTCAAGGCCGCCCTGACTCTCGCTCTAGCGGGCACGACAGAGGCAAAGTATTGGCTTGAAGAGATTGCGCATCTCGGACGTGCCCCCTACTACCCGGATAACCAGTATCAAGTCTTTCGAAACGTGAAGGATTATGGCGCTGTAGGCGATGGAGGTTTGTGAAAGTGTATGCGCTTCGATTCATGGCTTACCAGATAGTTACCGATGACACGGCTGCCATCAATGCTGCCATCAGTGCCGGTGTTCGATGTATTCCTGGCGTCTGTAAGGGGAGCACAATCTCCCCTGCAACGGTCTACATTCCTTCTGGGTGAGTTCTTTCCAAGGGTGTTTCTGGTAATTAATGCTAAAACTATCACTAGAACGTACCTCATCAGTAGCTCCATCATTGACCTGTACTATACACAGATCATTGGCGACCCTACCAACCGTCCAATCCTCAAGGCATCCGGCTCCTTCTCGAAGGAGAGCTTTGGCCTCATCGATGCGAATCCATACATGTTCAACGGTGCACTATCTTGGAACTCGACAAATGTTTTCTTTCGGCAAGTTCGCAACTTGGTCTTGGATACTACTGCGTTGCCCCCTGACTTTTCCGTTGTGGGGATCCATTGGCCCTCTTCTCAAGCAACGTCCATCACCAACTGCGTCTTTAGACTCTCAACCGTCCCCGGGAACGTCCATACAGGTTTACTGATTGAAGAAGGCTCGGGCGGTTTGCTCAACGATCTCTACTTCTTCGGTGGTGGCAATGCCACTGTTTTGGGCAATCAACAATTCACAGCACGGAATCTATGGTTCTCCAACGCTGACGTTGCAGTCTGGATGACCTGGAACTGGGGCTGGACTTTCAAAGGCGCAGTCTTCAAGGATTGCCGAGTCGGTATCAAGATGGATGATGTGTCGAATGGTGTTGGCTCAATAACCATTCTTGACAGTTGGTTCGAGAATGTTGATACGGCGATCTCGACGACACGCGCGAGTACCGGTGCTGTAGGAGGCGGCGCATCTCTAGCAATGGAGAATGTCAACTTTCAGAATGTGAATACGGTTCTTGCTGGCCGTGGTGGTATACCCGTAACTAGTGCTGCTTCAAAGCCAGCAGGAGATTCTGTCTTTATCATGGTAAGTCTATTCAAATGACTGGATTTGGGAAACGCTGATACAATAAGGGGCATTATGCCGACTCTAGCGGAACTTCCGATGCGACAGGCTATTACAGCCTACCGGTATCTCGGAGCGCTAATCTTCTTGACCTTGAACGAAACCTCTATTACGAACGATCAAAGGTGGGTTGATTCCCTTGGCCAAAAATTACACTAACACGCCAAGCCTCATTATGAACAAACTCCCAGTGTCTTGTTCATCTCAGCCAAGGCACATGGGGCCTACGGAGATGCATATCATGACGACACTCAGATACTTAACGCGTTGTTCAACTATACAGCAACCCGCGGGCTCATTGCTTACCTCGATGCGGGATACTACATCGTCTCCGACACCATATACATACCAGCGAACGCCAAGATCGTGGGAGAAGCTCTCGCTTCAATCATCATGGCGACTGGGCCCAAGTTTCAAGACATGAACAACCCACGTCCCGTCGTTCAGGTAGGGCGCCCTGGAGACGTCGGCCAAATCGAGTGGTCTGACACCATCATCTCTACCCGAGGACCAGCGGCGGGTGCCATACTCATTCAGTACAACCTGTACAGCCCCGACAGTCCATCAGGCATGTGGGATGTGCACACTCGTATCGGTGGTTTTGCGGGCACTTACCTGCAAGTCCCTGAATGTCCTGCGCTCAAAGACACAGAGAGCATTAACCCTAAATGTATCGCGGCGTATATGAGCATGCATATCACGGCCTCTGCGGGTGGCCTTTTCACAGAGAACTGTTGGTTCTGGGTTGCCGACCATGACCTTGAGAACCAAAAGTACGAGCGTGTGACCGTTTACGCCGGGCGCGGCGTCCTTGTCGAGGCCCAGAGAGGTCGTATCTGGCTCAGCGCTAGTGGTTCAGAGCATCACGTTTTATACCAGTATCAGCTCGCCAGCACTAAAGACGTGTATATCGGCCATGCGCAGACTGAGCAAGCATATTTTCAACCCCGGCCAGCAGCCCAGTACCCTTTTCCACCTGTGCCTCTGCTTGACGACCCAAACTTTCAGGTAGACTGTCAGAATGGAGTTACCACTGGCGGGTGTAACATGGGATGGGGTATGAGAATCATGAACTCGCGCAATGTGGTTGTATATGGAGCCGGTTTATACTCATTCTTCAACAACTACAATGACTCATGTGCGAGCAACGAGTCCCCGGAATATTGCCAGGAGAAGATCCTAAGCGTTCAGGGCAGCAGTGAGGGGTCGAGAATTCTTGGTCTGAGTACGGTGGGGACGAGGATCATGGCTGAGCGCGATGGAGTGGATTGGGCCAAGGCGATCCAAAACAACAGTACCTTTGCGGACACTTTGGCGCTCTATCAGCTGTGAGTAGTTAAAGTGGTAATGTTGAGATGAAGGAAGGCGGAGTAATGTAGAATTCAGACAGGGGTATCAATTGCTATACCAGCCAGCTAACTAGAATCCCAAATCCCTCTTAGTGCAGTCAGTGCAATGAGAATGGCCTCGTCGGTCCGGATGGTTCTGCTGCCCTGGTTGGGCAGGACATTAATCCAGTGATCAAACAGCTCTTTGGTTTTGAACCCTTGGATATCCATGCTGCTGAGCTCCTCGTCGTTCATTGAAGCAAACTCCAGGCCACGTGGGCCGCCAAAAACGATGAGGAGATGGTTGAAGTTGACCCTCTTGTTAGGAGGGAAAGCTTGGGAGGCTGGAACTCCACGCTCCGAAGTGCCAATGCTGATGTCGTAACCGTTTTCGTACGGACTCTCAGTAAAGACAGTAGACAGAGAGCTGGCCTTTCGAACAGTATACCCCCAGTAGTAACCACCTTCGGTTCTGGGCGCCGCAGGATGGACAGGCTCGGGATATTGGTTCTCGTCGTCGGGAAACTTGAGCGTTATCCGGGTCTTGGGAGGGATCTCTTCCTCAATCTCGACCGGTTGCTCCAAGCCGACCTCGACCAGTGTCCCAGAGCCCGTGCTTGTCTGGCCAGCGATGGTGACGCCCTCACGGTAGGAGATCCACTCCTTGGGATGAGGATGGTGCGGCATATCGAGACTAGGGAGCAGCGCAGTGAGGCGTAGATTGGGGTGGAGGGGGAAGAGTGCCTTGCGCATAAATGGGGGGGCCTCGAGGAAGGACAAAATGTGTGATAGGAAGTGGCATGGGTCGGTGTCGCCGGTGTAGCTGTTTGGGTCTGTTTGACGAGGACGGGCAGAGAGGGGAGAGTCGTCAAAGACGACAACCTCATCAACCGAGAAAACGGCGAGGGCGCGGGCAATGCGGCCGGGTTGGGTCATTCGTTGATCAGCAGTAGCAAGACTGACATTGGTTAGATGATATGAAGGTATAGAAGATCAAAACACATACTTCGTGAGAATGCTGCTGGGAATTGCGACAGAGATAGTCCATGGTCGGCCACCTTGAGTGGGGTTAAAGGTCGCAGAGGGCTTGAAGGATGTAGTATCCTGGCCATTGTGTGCGGTTTTCCGCTTCTATGTGGTGTTAGAGTCGCAAGAATCGAATAGACTTTATTCAATGACTGACTTTGGAATTGCGCTCGTGGTATGACATTGTGACGTTGATCGGGTTGAGCTGCGAACTTCTTCCATGGTCGGTGAACAAAAAGTTGATCGTGGGGTGTATTTGTCCGGCAGAATGTGGCCGCCTTGTCCACCGCCTGCCGAGTCCGGCCTGCGCATGCCTGCTCCAGCTTGGTCAGCATCACGAGCAACGATGAGGCACGGTGATCTGGCCTCCATCTACAATCATTCAACAATAGTCAAATCGCAATCATGAGCGGACCTATTAGCATCGGCTCTACCGCCGAGTGGCAGAGTCTTCTTTCAAGCACAAATGTGGTAGTCGCAGACTGTACGTCATCAAACATGCTGAATCTACACGATCACTAACACGACCAGTCTACGCCGACTGGTGCGGTCCCTGCAAGATGATCGCGCCGACTTTCGAAAGCCTCGCAAAGGAGCATTCCCGTCCCAACAAGGTCGCCTTTGCCAAAATCAACGTCGACACCCAGTCCGCTATCGCCCGCTCCAACAACGTCTCCGCTATGCCGACCTTTAAGATCTTCCACAGCGGCAACTGCGTCGAGACCATCAAAGGTGCCAACCCCCCGGCGCTCACGCAAGCTATCAACAATGCCGTCAAGCTCGGCGACTCGAACAAGCCCGGCAACGCATTCAAGACACCTGGCCGGACGCTGGGCGGCGACGCGGCCCATGCCGCCCCAATAGCTAAGAGGTTCAGTCTCAGCGCGCTATTCAATGCGCTGGTAGTTCTCGTGGGACTCTACGTGGTATCTCTGTTTTCGGCACGTACCCAGAAGGAGCCATAATATCAAGAGTGAGAGGCTAACCGATCGCCAGTTTGATGGGTACAAGGCGGCGGAGAATAGTTCATTCAACATCCACCGGAAGCCGTCTTTGAAGAGCCCGAACGGGGCGAGGACTACAGCTGGGGGGACGAGACCGCCTCAGCGGGCTGCCTTTAAGACATTGGCGGATCTGGGTGGTGATTGAGGTAGTAAGTTTGGCGTTGGGGCATGGGATAATATTTGGGCATGATTTCCTATCAGCATGGGCAGTCCCTGTCGTGTTATTTCGAGGCAACCCATTATTTCATTGTTTAAGAGTAACTTTATAGCACCCATATAGGTAGCACCCATATAGGGTATCAAAGTGAGTGCTATAAAGTTACTCTTAAATGATGAAATAACGGCTCGCCTCGAAATAACACGGCAGTCCGCCACTTACATATAAATTCTGTCGTCTGTAAAGAAGTCATGGAATTGCGAAGCATCATGTTTGAGTCTCGCTGTCACGTGATCGCGCGACAACCAAAAAAGTTCGAAGGCGAAAAGTAGCAACCTCCATCTTTATCCTCCAAATTCGTACAATACAGAAAATGTTGTCAGCCAGAGGCATCCGGAATGTATGCCCAAGGTGTAATATATCTTCTTCGTTAAATCCGGCCCGTCTTTATACCCATCCCGCTCCTTCGCTACGATCTCGAGACGTTTCTCGCTCCTTACTGCTCCAGTCCAATAGGAGCGCAGCAATTACACAGGCCTTTTCGACATCAAGATGCCTGCGACAAGAGGCACCAGCAGCCGCGCCCGCGTCAATAGAAGATATCGAGCAGGTCGTCCGAGATGCTAAGCAACGATTTCGAGATACTCTACCGAAGGGGTATCTGAACGACCAAGAGTATGCGCTATATGAACGATTGTACGGAGCGCCGTTGCGCGAGACTCGACCCGAAGATGTCGGCATCCCAGAGCACGCAGACATGGGGGCGCAACCCGCACGACCGGATAATGAGGGCACTATACTGCGAGAAGTTGAGGGTGGCGAGTTTGAAGAGATCACCTACCAGATCCCTCGTGAGGAGAATGTGGAAGAGATGGACGAGACAGACGAGCCAGCGCCCGAACTTGAGCTGGCGGGGTCGACAACAGAGCAATTGATTCATCAGGCCCCAGGATATGTCGATATGGTTGCAAGGAATCAGCGAGAGTACGATGCATTGCAAAAACTAGCCAAAGATTTCGAGGACATCCAGCGACAACAACAGGAGGCAGAGGACAAAGCGGTCGCTGAGGAGGAAGAGCTTGCAGCAATGGAGGCTGAGGCAGAGGAGACCCCATTATGGCCAGAAGAGCATGTGGGCGAGAGAGTGTCTGGTGAGACTGCGCGATTCCATCCCCTTTCCCTTGAGGGGCGCTTCCAGGGCAGCCCCGTTGAGATTTCTCTGCCGCGAGATGAATTGATCATGCCGATTCGCGATCTGCTGCAGCGAACACACATTGAGCATGTCAAGAAGGCGGCGGAAGATGCGTTTGGTGGTCCGGGTCTTCCCCTTTCACCTTCGACCCCCGAGGGTAAGAAGAATGGCAACATGCGAGTCGTCGGTCTCCAAGCAGATCAAAGACACATGACAGAGATTGAGGGAGACGCCTTCATCGCAGGATTCCTACCGCCAGCCTACGCTTCGGTCATGGCCACGCTACGGGAGGTTCGGAAACGAGTAGGAAGTGAATGGCTACAGTCAAAGCTTAAGGATGGCAAGGGCATCAGCGTCCTTGACGCAGGATCTGGCGGTGCTGGTTTGATCGCCTGGGACGAGATTGTGCGAGCAGAGTGGGAGGTACTGAGGGAAAAGGGCCAGGTCAAGAAACTCGAGGCTCCTGGCAAACGAACCGTCGTGATTGGTTCTGATCGTCTGCGACATCGCGTCAAGACTTTCTTGCACAACACCACAATACTTCCCAGGTTACCGGACTACGAACATTCGGGAGAGATGCGTGGCGAGCACCTTGACGCTGGAGACAAGCCGCAGCCTCGAAAGAGCTACGATGTCATCATTGCATCCCACCTCTTCCTCAAGGAGCAGCAGGATCACTACCGACAGGCAATCCTCAACAACCTCTGGAATTTGCTTAATAAGGATGGAGGTGTCCTCATCGTTCTGGAAAAAGCCCACCCTCGTGGATTTGAAGCCGTGGCTCACGTTCGCGACACCGTCCTCAAGCAATTCCTCCTCCCTCAATCGGGACAACCAGAGCTTGCCGAGGAAGATTTCAATCCTGCGTACCATCGCGAAAAAGAACCTGGGCATGTCATTGCCCCTTGTACCAACCAAGGGCTGTGTCCTATGTATCAAACCACGGGTAAGAGCACTGGTCGAAAGGACTTTTGCCACTTTAGCCAGCGGTTTGTGCGTCCTTCCTTCTATACCCGCATGCTCGGCAACAGCGACAACAACCAGGGCGATGTCGAGTTCAGCTATGTGGCTATTCGACGCGGCGTTGCGAAGAAGAGCTCCATGACTGGCAAGGAGGCGACAGATGAGGCTTTTAGCGGGTACGAAGAGTCGAAGACGATCCCCGACATGCAGACGCTACCTCGAGCCATCATGCCACCTTTGAAACGCAAGGGCCATGTCACTCTAGACCTGTGCACGCCCGAGGGCAAGCTTGAGCGATGGACCGTCCCCAAGAGCTACAGCAAGCTGGCATACCACGATGCCCGCAAGTCGCGATGGGGCGATCTCTGGGCTCTGGGAGCCAAAACGCGCGTACTGCGAAACGTTCGCGCCGGCAATGGCCCTGACGACGGTGGCAAGCGAAGTGGGCAAGGCAAGAAGCCCAGAAAGGTGGAAATTGTTATGGGACCCAACGGCATCAGCACCAACGAGAAGAACGCGCCGCGCGAGCGTCGGGGAAAGAACAAGCTGGACAAGAAGACACGTCTGCTTCGCGAGATCCTAGAGGCGGAGGAGGAAGAGGAGAAGATGATTTCCAAGCAGATGGATGAGGAGGTGGCAGCCGAGATGGAGGTAGACAAGATAAGGAGTGGTCGTTCTTGAGGAGTGTATTATTGACTGTAAGCTTGTAAAGTATTGTACAAAAGGTGGTAACGAGGATTAGGACGGGCATATGAGGGCGTTGGACATGATGATAGATCTCAACACAGGAACAACAGATTATAATTCGAGAGTATTACCTCAATAACTAATGAGCAAGAGAAACCGTTACAAACTCGATGTGGATATTTCGACTTAGACGGACAACAACAGGCCAATCTGACCCACTACGCTTACACAGTCGGCCCACTATTATCATTGGCCCACTTTGGCGCATCAGAATTTTCTAAACTTACTCGGCCCATCCGTGTAAGTTCTTGAGCCGAATATCCTTTCTGCAGTCTTCAACAATAAGAGCCACGCCCGGTTAGCTCAATCGGTAGAGCGTGAGACTCTTACGAGTACACGAATCTCAAAATCTCAAGGTTGCGGGTTCGACCCCCGCATCGGGCTATTCCTATACGATTCGATTGAAAGCGCATCGCGCGGCTCTCTTTTTGCATGTTTGAGATGTGGTGATGGATATTCTGGTGTTGCGCACGTGATGAGGCACTGTCTCAATCGGGTTTTTGTTCTTTTTCGATTGGCTGACTGGCTCGTAGTCTGCTTACATGATGTTCCTTCCATCATCTGGTTTCAACATCTCCGGTTGCGGTCCCGCGGAAGTCGGCGATTGCGTTATCGGCACACGCAGCGGCCGCCGACAGGCCGATAAAGAACAAGGGTGGGAAGGATGGAAGACGCCCCGCGGAGAGAGAATGGCGTGAGTTTGAACCAATCACACGAGACGGATTTGGGTTCGAATTGACAGTCTTTGGAGGGGTTCGAGGGGCAATTCGATGTTTTTTGGTCTTGAGCACGCGTTTATGAGCCGCTCAATTCCCGCGATGGCCAGGCTGGACAAGTCTTTTGGCCATCGGAGCTTTTTTTTGCGTTGCAGAGTAGACCGAGACTCAGATTCTCGATTGCTGGGAAAATGACAGTACCTACTCCTACTGGGCTTCTCGCTGCCCTCAACTGTAGAGACAACATCCATCTCGTTGTAGGGACAAATCCTCTCGCAGCTACTCGATGTGGTCAGTCACTCAACGCTGGCGCACGGCCAATCCTCATTGCCCCCGAAGGCTCTGAACTTCACTATGCTCTTCAAAAGAAGATAGATGAAGGTTTTGTTCAGTGGCACAAGAAATCATTCGAGGACGCCGACTTGTTGCGCTTGGGAAGACAAGAGGTTGACGGCGTTGTCGATGCTGTCTTTGTCACCTCGGCACCACGAGACCCCCTTAGTAGGTCATTTACCACAGTAGAATGATAAAAAAGCAACAAAACTGACATGATACCTAGGCATTCACATCTCGGCCCTCTGCAAGCGAAATCGCATTCCCGTCAACGTTGTCGATGCTCCGCAACTATGCACATTCTCCCTCCTCTCAACACATACCGACGGCCCCCTCCAGATTGGTGTCACGACAAACGGACGAGGCTGTAAGCTAGCCTCCCGCATTCGCCGTGATATTGCTGCTTCACTGCCTATCAATCTTGGGGCCGCTTGTACGCGCCTGGGTGACGTCCGCCGGCGCATTCATGACGAAGACGCTCTCGCTGCGCAAGACGACCCCGCGTCCCTCGACGACTCCTTCGATCAAACGGCTCACTTCAACCGCTTAATCACAGAGCAAGATGCAAAGAACAGACGAGTGCGCTGGCTAAGTCAGGTCTGCGAATACTGGCCGCTTAAGCGTCTGGCCGCCATCACAGACGACGATGTCGAGGCGGTTCTCAAGTCATACCCTGGTACCGGCCCCGATATCAAGCGCGACCCAGGCACTCCGGAGAAGCGCATCGGCACCATCATCCTGGCCGGCAGCGGACCCGGCCACCCGGATCTCCTTACCCAGGCCACCCACAAGGCCATCAAGTCGGCCGACCTCATCCTCGCCGATAAGCTCGTGCCTGCTGGAGTCCTCGACCTCATTCCCCGTCGCACTCCCGTTCAGATCGCGCGCAAGTTTCCCGGTAACGCCGAGCGCGCTCAGGAAGAACTCCTTGAGATGGCCCTCGCTGGCGTGCAAGAGGGCAAAAAGGTGCTGCGCCTCAAGCAGGGCGACCCATACGTCTATGGTCGTGGCGGCGAAGAAGTAGCCTACTTCCGCCAGCACGGCCTTGGCGACCGCGTGTCCGTTCTACCTGGTGTCACCAGCGCGCTGAGCGCACCTCTCTTCGCCGGCATCCCCCCTACACAGCGCGACGTCGCCGACCAGGTCCTCATCTGTACCGGTACCGGAAAGAAGGGCAAGCCGCCAGCGCCGCCAGAATACGTGGCCAGCCGCACCGTTGTCTTCCTCATGGCTCTGCACCGCATCAACGGCTTGATCCGCGAGCTCACCACTCCAATCGAGCTGGAGCCTCTGTTGCCCGCCAACGAAGAAGCTGCCTCGGCGCAGCCCCCTCCTCCCCCGGAGCCGACCCAGGTGTCTCCAGCGACGGGCGAGTACAAGCGAACCTTATGGCCGCGCAACACGCCCTGCGCTGTAATTGAGCGTGCCAGCTGTCCGGACCAGCGCGTCATTCGGACGACGCTCGAGCACGTCGCCGAGGCTATTGAGACCGAGGGTAGTCGGCCGCCCGGTCTGTTGGTGGTCGGACGAGCGTGCGAGGCCTTGTTCACGCCGGAAACTGGCCGGGCGTGGGCTGTCGAGGAGGGGTTTAGGGGCATGGAGGTGGAGGACTTTACAGTTGGCCTCGAGGCGTTACAAGCATGATGTCCTGTTTCTGTACTTTTTGTAGATAGATGACGGTGTCTGAGCATAGCGGGTTGTAGCATGGTTGGAGTTTTGGTAGAATTGTTGACATGGTTTTATATATTGTAGCGTTTGTAGCGAGCAAAGTGTTCGCAACTTGATGACAATGCATAAACATCTTTTCGCATCCTGTGCAATATCCTCGATGTCTTGCAACAGCCAAGCACCAAACTCTCTGATGAAAGTTACGTCTGTTGATGACCTGAATATCGAGAGAGATGAGGTTTTCGTGACAAACTTGTCCAGCTGGTATGGAGCGTACATGGATCTCAGATCGAGCGTGCAAAATACCATAATCTATGCTTTAGATGAAGCGATTCCACCCTATAGGCATTATCATTATACACTCAACATTAGTTTTTGATGTCGATTTGGGTCGAACAGCTGCCCTTGTGTGTTAAATAGTGCTCCAGGGTATAATCTGCTCTAAGCTTATGACATAATTTTATGGGCGACTACCACTATTCAGATCTAGTAATTGACTACCTAACTAATTAATAGCATAGGTTGTAACAGATAATTGTACCATATCCAATTCTTTCGGTGTCTTTATTATTGACCAAGAACAAGAATTTGGTCTGATTATGTATCGCAGCAATGAGTAATAAGTTAAGCTTCTGTTTCAATGGCCAGTGTGTTGACCGCCTCTCCATATATGAGTGTACAATACTGTACTATGTACTCTACCTCACCCACCTCAAATCCTCAGAATGCACAATATCCCAGCACCATCAAGGTGAAACAATTGGAGCCTCAATCCTAGTTAGCTGACAGGGGATCGTGGAATAGATGACTCATCAGCCCCTCACGTAAGGTCTATGAGAACGAAATCTCGGTGTGCAGAGGTCCGCTATCGCAGTTGCGATCCCAAGGTAGAGAGGAGACGACGATGTTGATACACCTTCACTTCCCGGATGAAATGAATGATTTTCTATCCCACCGGGCGACAGAGACTGTAGGTGGGCTGGATGTGCCATGGAGGTTCGCTCCGAGAGGGGACTACCACCCGGAGGATAACCCAAAAGGGTTGGTATCCTTTGGCACGGCTGAGAATGTGAGAAGCCCTCAGATACGATGAGATATCTAAAATACTTACAAGTGACAGGCTCTGGTGACGGAAGCACTGAAAGACTTTACGGATAAGAATGTAAGGGGCACAGTCTATCAGTGAACAAAGTCAACAACACCACAGTTCGACTTACAGCTCAAGGTCACCATCTCCCTCGACGACTTCCTCTATCGTGGAAGCCACGCCGGCGGCCCTCGCTTCCGCAAAGCCTTGGCCGTGCATCTCAACGAGTATCTCCAGCCTCACGAGCCCATCACGCCAGACATGATCCAGACCGTCGGTGCCGCCACGGCAATGCACGATATCCTCGCATGGGGGGTTGCGGATCCCGGCGACGGCGTGTTGACTAGCAGGCCTGTGTATGGCCGCTTCGAGCTTGATTTTGGCAACAAGTCTCAGGTCAAAGTCGTCTATGCTGACACTGACGCCGCAGATTCTTTTCAGGACCATGTCGTGGAGAGGTTCGAGGAGGCATTGGTCAAGTCCAGGAAGGCTGGCGTCAACGTCAAGATGGTTCTGCTCGTGAACCCGCATAACCCTCTTGGTAAAGCATACCCCATCTTGAATCCCACAGAAGACTGACGATACGCAGGTAGATGCTATCCCCCATCTACACTTGTCAAAATCATGCAGTTCTGCCAGAAACACCGACTGCATCTCTTGAGCGATGAGATCTACGCATGCTCCGTCTTTGACTCTGGTGAATCTGCCGTGCCCTTCACTTCAATTCTGTCCATCGATCCGACAGACCTCATCAGCCCAGAGCTTCTCCATGTGACATATGGTCTAAGCAAAGACTTTGGAGCCGCCGGGCTACGCATCGGCGCAATCATCACCCGCAGTAAGCCTGTCTTGAGAGCCGTCGATGCTGTCATGCGCTTCCATAACCCCTCCGGTGCCAGTCTCGCCATCGGAAGTGCCATGCTCGAGGATAGGGAGTGGTGCCGTGCTTTTGTCGATGATTCCAGGGCCAAGCTCGCCCAGGCTTATCGGCACGTTACTCAGGGGCTTAGAGAAATTGGAATACAGTACCTGCCTGGCAGCAATGCGGGATTCTTTGTCTGGATCGATCTATCGCCTTACTTGCCATCTCAATTGGACGGAGAGCCGAACGCGGAGTTTGCTCTAGCCAAGAGGCTGAAAAACGAGGGCGTGTTTCTGCACCCCCGGGAAGAGCACTCGCTCGAACCCGGGTGGTTTCGAGTGGTGTATACCCAAGACCCTAAAGTCGTGACCGAGGGACTGCAGAGGTGAGTTCCCTGAGAAGGTCGATCTGTGAAAGTCGCTAATACCGTCTAGGATTAAGAGGGCGATTTCCTAGACCAAAAGCAGGGGCAGCAGCGGAAAGGAGCGACTCTGGAGACGAATCGCTCATTGCCTTTAGAAATATCAAATAGACTAAGACGAAACCGAAGTACTGAATGCCGCGATGAATATAACGTATTTGGATCCACAGGGAGAGTTGTACGCAGTAGGGTGAATGCCAAGACAAAAATCAAAGTTGATTTCTCAGGATATCTCAACTATTCTCAAGTCCATCAGCAGCACTTTTAACACTTCCTCTACTGGTTGACGGCGTCTTCAAACCTCTTGCCCGTCAACATCAGGAACACTTCCCGGTAGCGGTCCGACGTGGCCTGAACAATCTCCTCGGGGAGCTTGACACCTTCCTTGGCCTTGAGGCCCTCCTTGATAAGCCAGTTCCGGATAAACTGCTTATCGAAACTGTCCTGGTCACGGCCGGGCATGTAGCCCGCTGCCGGCCAGAAGCGGGATGAGTCAGGGGTCAAAACCTCGTCGCAGAGGTAGATGTTTCCCTCTTGGTCCTTGGCGAACTCAAACTTGGTGTCGGCCAGGATGATGCCCCTCTCCTCAGCGTACTTTGAGGCCTCGTCGTAGATCTTGAGTGACAGCTCCTTGACGCGGTCTGCCGTCTCACGGTCGCCAACCTCTTTCCAAGCGTCGTCGGGGCTGATGTTCTCGTCGTGCTCTCCGGCATCGGCCTTGGTGCTGGGGGTCCAGAGTGGCTCCTTGAACTTTTGGGCCTCCTCCATGCCAGGCTCGACCGAGATCCCATGGACAGTTCCGTTCTTCTTGTATTCCTTGAAAGCACTTCCGGTCAAGTAGCCGCGCACTATCGACTCCAGTTTGATCACGGTGAGCTTCTTGACCTGCATGGAGCGATCCTTGATGGCCTTGGCCTCCTCGGGAGTGACGCCGTCGGGAATGTCGAGGCTGATAAAGTGAGTCCGCAGGCCGGGAATCCGTTCGGTCAAGACCTTGAACCAGTGGCTTGAGAGGAGAGTGAGGATCTTGCCCTTGTCTGGGATTCCGTTCTCCATGACCACGTCAAAGGCCGAGACTCTGTCCGAGGCAGTGAAGAGCAGAACATCCTTGTCTGGGAGCGCGAACAGGTCCCGGACCTTGCCAGAGGCGATTCTCTCGAGAGAGGACAGGGAGATTTGGGTGAGGGCAGCCATATTGAAGATGTCGCTGTTGGTGAAGGAACATATGATGGGGGTGACGAAATCAATGGTGAGGAGAAATTTTTAACCGACCACTTGGATGCAGCGTCGGTGAATCTGCTCCACTGAGTCACAAACCTTTATTAACTTCTCGTCTCGCGTTCAGGTCAGATATACACGATCTTCGGGGGAGACGATGCTTGAAACTCTCTGTTGTATATTTCATGTCGGCGATATGGTTATAACAAGGGAGTGCATACTAAGGCAGGGACATTGGTGCACAGTGTGATACCGTGCAGAGACATATATATGGCACGGTATGTGAGTCAGGCGACAACCTCGACTTGAGCTCTTGAATAACTGACGATCTTATGTTGGAAATTGTACCTTCCTCATAAATAAACACTATATATCATTTGTCACTTTTGGTCTTATTGCCAAGAGTCATCCACATCCATCGACCATCTAACCATCACCAACAAGCACTCACTAGACACCTACAGAAAAGACTTTGACGTGCCAGACATTGTGATATAAAGCACATAGCCTCGAGCTATCTCATTTCAAACCATAATTACGGGCAAAAGGATCGTCAACGAACGGCAAGCCAAAGAAACCCTTCTGCCGTCAAGCTTTAAGGCTTGGAGACATAATCAAAGACTCAAGAAAGCGGCAAAGCATCATTCGTGTTTTAACTCTCACATAGCATGAGCGATACTTCTTTATGTCATGCAGTAAGAAATTGGAGCTTATTATCTTGTATAAAGTTCGCAGAATAGCAATCTTGGGGTTTGACCTCCTTTTAAACAGCGTTAAGAGTCAGCTGATATAAATACAAGGCTTGTTTTGGTAGTAAAGGGCATCTCGAGTGTATCAACGTGTATAAACAGCTGTAGTATAAATCCAAGGGCAGTACGGAGTACGGAGTAACCAGTAGAGCCGTCATTTGCGCGTTTATCTGCGTTTACGAGCATTGGACCTGACGGATTGGGCATGTTGGGCTTGAATGTCACCCCTGCTTGAAAGACGACAATCATTGTATAAAAAGTCCAGGCAGGGCCTCAACAAGCTATGACGGTGACAGGGACGCACGCACTCCGCATACGCAGTGCAACATTCAATCAAACCATCCCAGCTAGCCCCAGGGCCAAACCGTTCAAGTGGGCCGTGGGTGGGAGACAAGGTCAAGATTCACGCGTGGTTCCGCTGTCTATTGCCGGCGACGCGTTCAGCTGCTTCTTTGTTGTTTGACGGGCAGTATTCGAACCCATATCTCTCACTTCATCTCGTGAATAGCGGGCCGTCACTTTTCAAAGTAACGACGTGTCATGGTAGGCCTCGAAACAGGACAGGGCGAACCGGCGGCCGACGTGGAAAAGGCTTGGAGTCTGGCGATGTCTTATCGACGGCTGACGCAGGCGCATATTCCTGGCCGCTGGATGAGGGGCTTCATCGCGTGTATCCGTAAGCTGCAGGGCGACGACCTCGAGGACTTTGTAGCATCTGGGTTCCCGGCTGTTGAGCGCATCGTCAGCAGGACATTCGTGGTCTCCAGCCTTTGGGGGGCGTTTGCTCATGACGAGGTGGGGAACAGGCCTCGATGGAAGATCGAGGACATGGTCTAGAGCTATGACGATGTATCGGCTGATTCTGGACTATCTTTCCAATCTGCCATTAATAATACCTTGTCGATTGGATCTCGGAAGCACAGCCTCTCCGAGACTCTCATCGGTTATGAGGTGGGAATAAGCCTCGGGTATGGAATGTGGAAAAGCCCAGTCTTGGCGAGGCTGGGGATAAAATGCGTGGCGGGTGATGCAAGTGATTGATTGCTTGGGGAAACCGACCTATCAGACTATGCGAAAGGCTGCGAATCTAGGTTGATTTTGATGGGTCAAGAGATAATACAATGAGCACTCACATAAATCATTCAAATATACAGAAAAGCAGCTCATACCAAAGATGCATCAATACAGAGGGATCCTTCACTATCGTCACCTGGTAAATCCGCCTTGTGCCCCCTCATAGTTAGTCGGCCCCTCCTAACGTTAGCATCCCTGCCCCTTGCGTCCTGCCTATGTCCACTAGAGCCTAGCGGCGGTGCCCATGGCCAATCATGCACGCCCTAAAGGCCCTGTAACTCCCTGGCCACAATCGTTCCAGGGCCCTCCAACTCGGGGTAAGTTACGCGCTTTTCCCCCAGCACCAAGGCCCTCTTCTCGATCGTTGCTTTGATCTTCTCTCTCTCTCTCTCTTCCTCGTCTTTGTTTCAAAAAAGAAGAAGAAAAAAAGCCCCGACGCGGATATAAGCAGGGACTATCCTTATTGGATACACGTGTCGTCGTCGTTGTCTCCTCTTCCCTCTTCCCCCTTCCCTCCCCTTCTCATGTCTCGCCATTCATGTCCCGCATACGGATAGTGATATTCCCGTAACCTGCACCCAACAGAGCCACACTACCTAACGTTAGTTAGGTAGGTAAAGGTACAGTACAGTTACACCACCAGCATCCGGAACAAACCAACAGCACTTTCTTTGTCTGCTATACTCGGCTCTATCCGTTCAGCCGCTGTCAACCTTAGCTGTGATGCCCGCCCCCCGGCCTCCTCTCTCCTGTCGGCCATTCTTCTCCCTGGTCTCCTGGCCTGACCTGGCACTCAACAGGGCAGCGGGCCTTCAGGCGCGCGCCCAGTAGCCAGCTGCGTGTGCGCGATTGGCGGTTTGGGGGAGAAGAGCCTTTTCTATTCCTTCTACTGCGTACCGAGTACCGAGTATATCTGCATACATAAGCTACGGACGTACTCCGTTACGTTGCCGCGCGATCGGCCTGACTAGTTAATAGTTTCCCCTCGCCTCATCGCCCGCGGCAGGCAATCTCGCCTGACCTCAGCCCGCCAGCCTCTCCTCTCTTCTCTCAGACGCACAAGCCCTGCCCTTCTTCACCAGAGGGCCACAGAGCTTCCCTACTAGTTAGCTTCTTTTGACCCGCTGCTGCCGGCCGGCGCGTTGCCCTTCCCGCTCCCGCCGGCAAAAGCCACCCGTCAAACGACAACTCGGGGACCAAGTCGAGTCTAGTTTTCGGAGACTTCTCCAGGAAGTTCCACGGGTTCTCCAAGCAAAATAGTTACCCGCCGACTCCTTCAGACGATACGGAAGCTGGGAGGACGGTTTCGTCACCCGGGCCACCATGGACGGGCCGGCTCCGGAGCCCGATGAGCACGGCGTGCACGGTGTTGGCGCTGCCGCCAGGGTTGCCGCGGGGCACGACACGCACGACACCATCAAGCGGAGAGCCCCGATTGCCTGTCGCCGGTAGGTTCACTCATCTCAATTGGATTGCCGACCAGAGTATACGTACTCATCACCGTTGCAGTTGTCGGCGCATGCGGAGCAAATGCGTCCATGACCGCGCCCAACCCCCCTGCAAGGCCTGCCTCGAAGCCGGGCTCGGAGCTGAAGACTGGTGAGTGTTATCCACTTCCCCCGTCAGACATGGTCGCGCTGAGATTCATCGCATAGCATCTTTCCTGTCCGCGGACAGCCGGACAATGATCGCGAGTTCCGGCATCCCCGTGCAAGAGCCGAGAAGGCGGCCCGGCGGGATCCCGCCAAGGTGCGACGCGACATCCTCGATGCTCCCGTGCGACCTCCGGGTAAATCTGGCGACGAGTGGGAGCGTCTGCCTCCGCTGCCGGACCTTATCGACGGTGTCAATCGCTTCACGCGGCACTATTTCCAGCTCGGTTTCCTTCCCAAGCATCAGTTCCCGGACCGTCTGCTCAAGGACTACCGCTCCGTGAGCGTTTTCCTCGTCGTCAGCATCCTCAGCATCTCGGCCCGTCTCAGCCCCTCGCTCGCCGCCCGCTACGGCTCCGGCATAAAGGCGGCCGAGTTCTTCATGAACCGGGCCGCGGTCCTTGCCTACGGTGAGCTCTACCAAGAGCCCACGCTGGAGAGGTGCCAGGCCTTTTACTTGCTAAGCATCGCACAGCAGGGGAGTGGGCTGAGGAACAAGAGTTATGTGAGTGCGGCAAGACTCTGTATGACGGCTCATGTCTAACAGCGTAGATCAATATGGGTGTTTCTATGCGTATGGCCTCTTTGATGCGACTACATCGAGAAGAGACGTACAATGTCCCCAATCCAACACCCGACGTTATCATCCGGGCCGAATCTGCACGTAGGACTTTGGTACGTGTATCCCCGAGAATTAACCCTCGAGTATCTTGCTGAGCATGCAACAGTGGATGCTGCATAGTCAGGATCAGCTACACTCAGGCCCCTATTCCCCGGTCTCCCTGGCAGCCTCAGATATCACAGCTCTCCTCCCCTGCGACGAGCACGACTTTGCGAGCGGCAGAGAACCCCCTTCACGCGCTGCCGTCGAGGGGACACCCCCGGCCATCGAGAACCCGGCGCTTGTAAGTGACCCCAGCCGCTCGCTATTCGCGTCCCTCATACAGGCCCATCACTTCTGGGGCATCATCAGTCGTCGTGCCGTCAAGCTCGCCCGGAGTTCTCGCCCCTGGGATCCCAACAGCGAGTTTGCCTCCGTCGTAAAGAAGCTGCGTGACTGGGAGAATGGCCTGCCCCAGGACCATCTGTGGAGCAGCTTCATCCTGAAAGAGTACAAGGCCGATGGCCAAGATTTGGTACGTGGTCTTGTCCGATCCAAGGTCTATGGCTAACTTTGTAGGCGTATCTCGGCGTCACAATGATCCCTCGTCTATGTAACATCGTCATTCGTCGGCCATACCTCATGGAGTAAGTTGCCGCCTTTCACATGGCTGGCCAAGTACTGATCCTGTAAAGCATCTTGACTGTCACTTCCAAGGATGAGCATAGGCAGGCATTTTTCACCAACATTGCGTACGAGCTCTTCGTTAACGTCCGCCGCCTCTATGATCAGATCGACGCCCAGTTCACTGGTCGGTCTCCACACGAGAGTGTTGGCGCGCAGATGGCCGCATTCTGCGTCTATACCTGTGGTCTATTCTCCACCTACCTCTGCTGCTACCCCAACAGTAAGACCTTGGCCCCTATCTCTTATTCAGGGACTATGCCTAACCTTGTCAGTCTGTCCAGATCCCAGCATCAGTCGCGACGGCCCTATGATGCTCCAGCGCACTCTCTCCATCCTCATGGAGTGCAAGGAAGTCTGGCCTCTTGCGTCCCGTTGGGTCGAAGCGCTCGAGCGCTTCGCCCGAGATCCAACCGGCTCTCTCACGACCGAGAGCGGCATGGCAGACGGAAGAGACCCCGTCCCTAACCCCGTCGCCGTCGCCGTCCCTTCTTCCGCAAATTCCGTCTCATCCAGTACTTCACTAGCCTCGTCCCTGTACGCTCGACCCAGCGCCTCTTTAGACACAAGCTCATCCCTCCAATCCCCCTCTCACGCTTCCCTAACACCTCTGTCTACGCCCACTACGCACATCATACCTTCTCATTTCCCTCAACCTCAACAATCACGGCAACTACACCCATCAGCCGTGCCCGACCCCCAATCCTTTGCTCCGCAGCCAGTTCCCTCCAGCATCTACATGCACGCTGACAGCTCCGCCGATCTTGGTATGCTCATGGAGCCCTTCAACTCACAGGCCGCTCTGCCAGACTATGCCCTAGCACCCAACGGTCACCCTACTCAAGCACCAACCATCGGCGCCACCGTGACACCCGCGTCGTTTTACCCTCCATCAGATGGCTACGAGGGAGAGCTACAGTTTTACATCAACGGACCCCAGGATTGGGTATCCAATGGCGGCGTCTTTGATGGCTACGGCTAGCCGTTCTGCCTATCTTGTCTCATTTCTGAATTCTTTCATGTATCCATATTTGTTTGACGCCATTTTGACCGCACATCTACGACTCATGTTACTTTTGATCTAGTAAAAGGGGAGCCTATTGTATTTTTAGCATGGCGAGGTGAAAAGGGGGGCCGGTGTTTGTTGGGGTTAAACACGGATTTACCATTGCGAATGAATGCTCTCTTATAGATACAATAGACCTGCAACAAGGACGACAGCACGTTCACATTATCACCACTTTGTTTAAAAAAAGCACTCACGGCCAACGGCTTACTAACTACCGATAGCTACAGACGAGCTCACTTGATACTCTAGTCCGACAGTGTTCGTTTCAACATTTCTTCTCGCTCGACTCTAAATGGCCCCCTACACTCTCCGGGTTTGTAGTCGTTTGCTCCTCAAAATATCCCACCGACCTCCTCACACGTGGTGTCCCAGTACGCCGCCTCCAGCTTTCCCGATCACTTGAAAGGGAATCCAAAAACGACTCCATGAGCCAAAAGAAAATCAAGATTACAAAGGCAAAAAGAACCGGCCGCCTTGACTCCCCTATCCTCTACATGAATTTTGGGTCGCCGCCGCTTTTCATCCGCGCGGGGCATACATGATTTCTCTATTCCTTCATTGCATCTGATAAAATAAAAATGGAATGTGTTGTGTAATGTATAACGT
>JADDON010000351.1:0-47219 GCA_017140175.1 Fusarium staphyleae
TTATATATAGATATATTATTAGCTTCTAATAATATAGGTCTGACTTCTAATAACGCAGATCTAACTTTAAGCCCCTAAATATTAGTTATACTTACTTTAGATAATATATCTTTAGAGATTAAATATCTATTAGTAACTAATTCAGTTATAAATAGAGTTATAGAAGGCAAGAAGGTATTATTAGGAGTAGGAGATATAGTAAATATATTAACTTAATTAGTAGCTTTAATTACTAATACTAAGGAAGAAAAGTAGTCTTTATTAAGAAAGCAGAAAATTATTAGCTTATATAGGTAATTTCTTAATTAGAGATTATATCTATAATTTATTATTATACCTATTAATAAAAAATTTTATAGTAATAAATCAGATAAGATAGGGGTAAAGGAAATAAGGTTTTTAATAAAAATTTTCTATTAAGTTAAAGTTAGTGATATATATTATTAAAGCTATATACCTTCCTTAAGTAGGAATTTTCCTGTATTTTTATTAACTTAATAGTATTTATTAATAAAGATTCAGCTAAAAGTGATTTCTTAATTAAAGTTATCTATATAATAAAAGAAGGACTATTAGGTCCTTAGGTTAATATAGAAATAATACTTAACTTTAGTAATAGGTTTAGTATAAAACCTAGGCTTATAACCTATTAAAATAGAATATATTATATATATTATTATTATTATTATAGTTAAAGAACTAACTATATAGGAGTTATAATAAGTAAAGAGATAATATCTATAGAGCGGATTAACATTAACCCGTATTTCAACACTCACCACCTGTTCTCACCTGTTGGTTATACAATACCGCTTCCGGTTATATAAGCAATTCTGGTTTCACGCGAAGTGTCAATTTAGCCACAGGTTGGGATGCATACTGCAAAGGGTCTAGTTGACGGCCTCTCCACAACAAACTTCAACTCGTGATTCGTGCCCCCACCACTTGTTATGCACGTATCCTTCAACCCCTCCCTGCTCACGCCATGTGAAGGTTGACTAAGCCTACTCGAACCGTTATATAGATTCGTGTCGTGCGCTGTACAGCTAGATCCTGTTCTCAGAGGTTGTGTAGTATATGTATGTACTGGGCACTATAGTCTGAGAATCGACCGTGGGAAAACGCTATACCTACTCAAGTAATCATCATGAAGACCATCGCAGTTGCTGGTGGTACAGGAGGAGTTGGCAAGAGCATCGTCGACGGCCTCGCCAATCACGGAGACTACAAGGTTTATGTGCTCTCTCGAAGCGTACGTGGCCTATTCCCTTCTATGGCCATTGCCCCTAACTGTCGCAATTTCAGGACCGGCCTGCACAAGGGGGTGTCAGCTACCTACGGGTTGACTACGGAGATGAAGACAAACTCGCCAAGTCCTTTGAAGAGGCTGGAGTCAATATCGTCATATCTGCCATTGGGGTCGTGACGCCAGAAGCCAACCAGTCGCAGAAGAACCTCATTCACGCAGCTGAGCGATCAGCTCCAACACAGCGTTTCGTCATCAGCAGCTTCGACATGCTGCACGTGAAAGAGTGAGTCGAGTCTCTGCTCTGAGGATTTTCATATGACTAACTGATGATGCAGGGATATTGGGCTGTCTCCTCTAGCGCGTTACACTTTCGAAGCAATCGATGAGCTCGAGAAAACCCAGCTCACTTACACACGCATTGCCAACGGCTGGTTTCTCGACTACTACGGCATGCCTTTCTGGAAGACTCACCTGCACCCGTGGATTAACGTCTTAAACATGGAAAAGAAGTGGGCAGTGATCCCAGGTGATGGAGATACCAAAGCTAGTTTCCTCACCACGCAGGACATGGCCAGATTCGTCGCACGTTTGATGAACTTGGAGAAATGGTCGACAGTAAGCCCCATTATAGCCAACACGTTATCGTTCAACGAGTTGGTCGAGGCAGCGGAAAAGGCGCGAGGTATATTCACACCCAATACGTTCAAGATTCTGATACTGATGGACCATGCACAGGAACTAAGTTCGACGTGGCTCACGATAGTCTAGAGAAGCTCAAATCAGGCAAGATTTCTTTCTTCCCCGACTATCCTCCCATTGGATTTGGTGACGGAGATGAGGCTTTCTTTGCCATGATTCACTATCAAGCTGGTATTGGCCGATATCTCGCTCCCAGGGAGAACGCTCTGGATTCCGAGTTTCCGGATATCAAAGTTACGACAGCTTCGGAGGTCATGGAGACTTCTTGGGGAGGAAAATAAGTTCTTTCTACTGGAGAGAGAGGTAAAATATAGAATTAGCTGGCTATAAATGGCAAACGTGTGTCGTCGACCTTTCTCCCTCTACTCCTCGTGAGCTTCATAAGTTCATTCCCAAAGAAAGCACGACGCTACTACATAGGCCGCGGACATAATAGGCACAAGATACTTTGCAGATTATGGCCTTCTGCAAAAGCCAACTAGCTGTATTTTGCTGCGTTCAGTTGAGTTTCTCAATCAGAAAATCTACTCAAAGTCGACGCTGCCTTTCGTGGGCCACTTGTATCGTCGACATTTAGTTTTGTATGGTTGTTACGAAGTGTGATGCTATATATGAATTAAGTTGAGTTTCACGAGTAAGGGATTGGAGTCAGTTCCTGAATTGCCAGAAGGATTTATGCTGTTAACCCAGGCTCGCCTTTGACGTTACGATGCCACCAGATGTCAAAACTGTCGCCGGACTAAGTTCAAGTTCACCCCCATAACAACCACCTGACCGTACATGGTGCTGGAGGATATTGGTTCTCGCATGTGGAGACCGAGAATGGTACGAGAGTGGTGGACTAATCGTCAGACGACCTCGTTAATATTTATGAAGCCTCGAAAACATTACGAGTATGATACTGACATAACGAAGCTCAGCATGCATGATAATATATGTCAATAGATTCGCCGTGACTATTCAATAATGTAGGTGAAAGCTGTTCAAGGGCTTGAGCTCTAACATAGCTAACTACTTAACTACAGTTAGTCCGAACACGCCATGCTCTGGGCTGACTAAGGCCACTCGAGAAAACGCGCAGTACGCTATCTAGTCTCACCAAATGGATGATTGCGCGTACTCAGCATCCTCCAGATCTTATGTATCAGCCTTATGCGCCCGCCCGAGCATCATGGCGAACCAGGAATTCTCAAATTTCACCAGCGTCTTTCGGGCAAACGGGTCAGGTCGTGTGAAGAGAAACCGCGTGACAGTGTCTTGCTCGGCCTGTCGCAAACGCAAATTGAGGTGTGATAGACAAAAACCCTGTGGAGCATGTCGTCAACGCGAACAAGAGGCTGCGTGTAGATTTGATACTACACAAGAGATCGGTCTCCCTAGGAGCAGCCGGAACGAGATTCGAAAGGAGTTGAGGCAGATGCAAGATACTCTACGTTCTTTGCTCGATCAAACTGGCGGACAGGTCGCTCAAAGCAGCCAGATAACCCAAAAATATCCTTTGTTGACAGGAGCTGTTGAGCAAAACAGCAACGAAACCTGGGTCAGCCTGTCAAGGAGTTTCAGTCGAATTTCCACAACTCTTGACGAAGATGAGCCCATAGAGTCTGCAGAATTGGTAGCCTCAAAAGAGGAGCCTGACATTATTTTCGGCGTATCGCTTCCTGCTACTCGCCCAGAGATCTTGAGAATACTGCCGCCTCGACAGACAGTAGACGGAATGGTAGCGGCTTATTTTAACGCCCGATATGCCACAGTTCCTTTCATCCACACTCATCAGTTCAGGAGGCAGTATGAAGCTTTCTGGGAAAACCCGGAGTGTGCAAACCTACTCTGGGTCAGCATCCTGTTCTCAGTCCTGGGCATAGCAGCTGCCATCGCAAGTCCAATGGATTTAACACCTGGCACTTCCAAGACCACATGGGAGCCTGCAGGTTACATAGCCATGTCAGGACGCTGTCTTGTGGCTGGACAATATCTGAAAGGCGATGCGTTCTCGGTCGAAGCCCTGGTCATGCATATGCATGCTCGATACATCCAGCGAAGGGATAGAGACGCTACTCTATCTTCGATCTGTGGACTGGCGGTCCGATTGGCCCAACGGCGGGGTTATCATCGTGACTTGGGAGATCTTTCATTCTTAATTACCCCCTTCGAGGCTGAGATGAGAAGAAGGGTGTTCTTTATGATCCAATACTACGATGTCGTCTTTTCGTTCGAGCAGGGCCTACCTCCTCTCATCCACGAAGATACATATAATGTTGGCCATCCCATGATCATCAACGATGACGACTTCGATGAGAACACCGAGTATTTGATCCCGCGGCCACCGACAGAACCTCAGAACATCCTTGTTTGTGTATACCAATCCATATCACTACCTATCCTACGCCGCATAATCCGTCATGCTCTAGGATTCAAGTCCTGTACCTTCACAGATGCTTTCGCTCTGGGCAAGCAGCTGCAGCAGTGGTATGAGTCTATTCCACCCTGCCTACGAATCCGCTCGATCCGAAGCACTTCATTCACAGACTCAAGTTCGACTGTCATGCAAAGAATCATGCTGGAGCTTATGTACACAATGGGAACAAGCACCCTTTACCGACCTTTTCTTGATCTCACAAAGCCAGAAAACCGGCAGTGTCGGACAGCTCTGAACGTACTCCGCAGGATGGCCGTCAGATCTGTCGGGGTATATATTGAAGTCGACCAAGAAATGCAAGCCGGCGGAAGACCTCACCAAGACCGGTACATTGCGTCGAGCTGGATGGTGAATGATCTTTTTGTTGCTACAGTTCTTGCACCGTTAGAGTTCGCTGACTGCCCAGACCTACCGTATGTCCAGCATGCTTCTTTACACAGAGTGTGCCCAACGTACGCTGACGTGACTTTAGGCCAGAAGAAAGCGGGTATGTTCTCTATATTCTACACTCGGCGGCCCATTTCTGGTCGTTGAGGGGAGGCTCTTCCCCGTATGCGCTAGACGCAGCTAGGATACTCCGTGTGGTCCTTGGCAACATGCGAATCGCAAGTCGACCACTGGCTGAGATCACCTATACCATATATGAAGACGATATAGGATTCGAATTTGAGACGGACTCGTTATTTCCATCGCAGGCGCCGACCGGGGGGCTTCTCGAAGAAATTGACTGCCAACAACAGGACGGCACGCAGAGCCAGGACTGGGTCTGTAAAACCCTCTTTACTTCCAGCTTCCACTGACATAAGGGGTAGAACTCGATTGACTGCTATTTCCACTGCGATGAACCTAGTGGAACAAACCTGGATGGTTTATTCCTGGAATCTGTGCTATGAGCTGCTGGGCGGAGAAGTCCGGAGCAGGTTCGTCAGCTCCGGAGATATCGGCCCTTGGCCTTGCCATTTTAGGAAAGCGAACGTCCGGATGCCCGTTGATGACCGCCAGGCACACGATTCTGCGACAATAGTCAACCTATGAAATATTATTGCGGACATTCTACAGTTGGCGCTCAAGAGAGTAACAAGTTTTAGGAGGTTCCTCGTTAAAGCAAAATTTATATAAAGGTCTCGCGCATCCAAGCAAATATGGTTATCCCAAACAGAGACAACTACAGCAACTCATACAACCATACTACAATACATTCCATCGAGTCTTACTTCTCAGTCATGTCACATAGCACAAAGTTCGAGGAAACTGTCCCAGAGATGTCGAGGTCCCTCGTCTTACCTGCCTTCAACGAGCCCCTCACCTTGGAAGAAACCCCAACTCCGACGGTCGCATCTTCAGGATCAGCCATAGTCCGCATCCTCAGCACATCTATCCGTCCACACCAGCGCTCCGGATTCAGGGGAAAGAGCTTCCTCTCGTTTCCGATCCCCTACACTCCGGGGAATGTCGCTGTTGCGCGAGTCATCTCTGTTGGGCCGGATGCCGTGGCTCTCAAGCCAGGCCAGCTTGTTTTCGTCGATGGCTTCCTCAGGGCGAGAGACGACCCAGAGGGAACTCGTGTTCTCCAAGGTCTCCATGATGGCGGCGGTCCTGAGAGAGATGCCAAACTGTTCAACGCATGGAAGGGGCTTTGGCGAGATGTCGCGACCGTTCCAATGGAAAACTGCCTGATTCTCAACGAGACTACTCTCGCTGCCGAGCTGGGCTACTCTTACGCGGAGCTGAACTATATCGAGCGTCTAGCTCTTGCGTATGGTGGCCTCAGCGCTGCGGGACTCCGTCCTGGAGAGACCATTATCGCCGCCCCGGCCACGGGTCACTTTTCTGGTGCTGTTGCTGAACTGGCCGCCCAACTTGGCTATCGGGTTATAGCTCTGTCCCGCTCTGGACCTAAGCTGGCCCCTCTAACAAGTCGTCACCCCAACATCACCGCACTTGAAATCACTGGAGATGCTGAGCAGGACACCGCCGCTATTCGAGAACTTTGCCCCAGTGGCGCAGATGCCTACATCGATATCTCGCCTCCCGCAGCATCAGCCTCTCCACATCACTTTGGAGTCTCCATCAACGCTGTCAAGACGGGTGGTACAGTCGTCCTCCTGGGAACGATGCTCAATGTCACAGTCAACTACCTCACCTTGATATCTCGCAGCATCACTATCAAGGGCCAGTTTATGTACACCCACTCCGAGCTGGCCTCTCTCATCAAATTGATCGAGGCTAGGGTTGTTAGGTTGGGGCAAGCGGCCGGGCACGAGGTTATGGATGGGGGATTCGCGCTCGAGGACTGGGAGAAAGGGATTGCCGTAGCCGAGCAATCAACGGGATGGGGGCAGCAGGCAGTGTTTATGCCTTGTAAGGGGTCAGTTTAGACGAATTGTTGGCTCGAGCTGGAAGATCAGAAGGTAGAGCAAGCTCATTTGCGTCACGTTCTACAATTAGTACGTAGTCTAAGTCTCAACTCATGTATTTGCATTAGCTGAACGTTGTCTATCTCATCATCGTCTTGTGTCTTCTCTCCTGTCCCATCCGTCTGACTCACTTCACTCAACTTTCACCTCTGTGCCTCTGGGTCGCTAGGTCCTTTTCCCTTATGATAGTAGCTATCTGAAACGGCCAGTGGCTAGTTTATACTTTTTTCGAGCTCGATCCATCAATACTGAGAAGCAAGAATATTCATGGAGATAGCTTATTATTAGAACCTTTTCATAAGGTTGGAACCCCTATGACCGTCCACCTCAGATAGCTGATCTTCAAAGATCACCGGCTTCCTCAATTTCAACAGTTATGGCTTGGCCTAGAATACAGCAAGTATATCTCAACATTTGATCAACTTGATAAAGTCTGCTCATCTCTCGGTACCGTAACTTTCCTGGGCGTTGGATAGAAGGCGTTCTCTCTCATGGTCTGCCTCCACCTCAGCCTTATGATCCATAAACACTCTTCCGCGAATCGTGACAAATATCGTCAGAGCAAGGCCAATAAGTACCCCAAGGGCGCCTAAGGTAGCGTTTATTGGAACGGGATTGCCATGTAGGGGCCCATGGGTGAGTGCATCAAGGCCGGACTGGGCGAGGTTGATGATTCCCGATAAGCAAGTGATGGTTCCGTAGATACGGCCAAATGTGGCAAAACCAAAGACCTTTGTTGCGTAATCTCTACAAAAGCTTAGTATTCAGACTTTCATTTCAAGCTTAACCGTCTCAAGCTTCTCCGTTTTACTTACGAGATTGCAGAGTAATAAAAAGGACGGAAGATGACAAAGGCGACAACGGTAGTGTATCCAGCCCAAAGCGAAGACAAGCAGTTGAGTGTTCCGATAACAAGGATGAATACCGTCAACAGCCCGAAAGTGGCGGGAACACTTAGGTTGTTGAGTAAAAGGCCGATGAAAGGGGTAGACGCGACACCCCCCAAGGGTAAGGCGATATCGAAGAAGTCATTCAGGCGCTCGGCTGCCTCTTCCGATCCTAGCATATATCTGTACTGTGCCCTAATGCTAGCGATGAAATAATTCATGCGCAGCATTTGCAGTACTGTCAATAACAGTATGAGTATGAACCACGGGGATAGCATCTGTCGATGAGCTGGAACACCGTGGAGGACTCCCCAGACACCACTCGTCTCATTTCGTCCCTCTTCAACCTTGACGCGTTCTTCTCGATGCTCGCTGTCGCCCGCAAGCTCCTCGATTCTATCAAGCTTTGCTTTTCGTTTGTCGGCACGAGCACTTCGAACTCGCCGCAACTCCCTTGAGTCTCCAATATCTCCATCAGATTCATGGACGTCGCGGGTACGGTCTTGGGCGTGTTCAATCTTCTTCTCCAGCTCCGGTATCGTGTGGTAAGCATGCGCCGGCATCCACAAAGCCTCGGCAACGAGAATCAAGGCCGGAATGATGAGGTATCCAAAGAAGAACTTTTCTAGCGAGAATTTGCCATCCGAAGCGTCGTACGCCATCCGATAGAAGAGGTACATAGCAGCGGATGCATCAAATGCTCCGGTGACGAGAGCAACGATCAAGCCAGAGTGCTTGGGGAACGCATTCGCAAGCTGAAAACTGGAGACGAACAAAAAGGTTCCCCCAAATGCAAGTAGAACGTTGCCTAGAAGGTAGCCGTCAAACTCGGGTATCGCAAAAGAAGAACCCATCAACAAACTTCCGGCGGCTAAGAACAAACTAGAAGTAACCCAACATGTACGACGTCCGTAGCGATCGAGAACACTTCCAGCAAAGAGGGAGGCGACGTTAGCGGAGATGGATGCACCGATGAAGAAGAGATTTAAGCGCATATCCTGCTTGGCACAAGGAACATCGGGGTCGAGATGACTCGAAGGTATTAAGCTATCGTCCAACTCACACAACTCGCGGTATACGCCTTCAGCGATCAAGACTGGTTTCAATGCAGCGAAGCCGAAGACAATACCAGATGCGAACCAACATGCGACCACAGCCGTCGCTACTTGGGCTAGAAGACTCGAGTTAGCTGCGAATCGCTCAAGGTGAAAGACCAGGTCTTACCGTATCGCTTGGCGTCAGAAACCTTGTACGCTGCGAGATAGGGTCTCTCCTGGATAACCTCAATCGGCGCAAAACTCAAGCGTCTCCATTCTGACCGGTTTACATCCTCTCCGGTCCCGATATCGAGGGTATTGGGCGTGCCAAAGGCGGCGTTGGGGTTTGCAGGGCCTTCATAATCGAACCCTTCAACTTGAGTGACATGCTGAGCAAGCGACATCTGCGATGAGGAAGAAAAGAGAAGACAAAAAGATAAAAGGCAAGTTTTTAGATAAAAGAAAAATACAAAGCTTCTCGGATTAGGAGGTCCGAATCAAGATCGTAGTCCACGTCGATAGTTGCTTCTTATTTTGTCCCTCGAGCGGTGACGTCAATGAGGCCTCATCGTCGCACCAGTTTGACAGAGAACATTCTGGGTCATCATCATCCGATGACTATTATACATAGTAGATGAGGTGCCAGGTGAGGCATTCTATGTGAGGGGCCACGGTGATGGGAGAACCACGTGAACATTCTGGAAACTTCGCCACGAACAAAGTGGGATCCACCGGGCGGTAAACACTGAAGAACATAGTACTCAGTAAGTTACTATGTATCCGTAGCTGTGTAGCATGTTCTAGATGATCAGTTATTTTCCGAGAAATGGTAACAGCAGGATAAACTGTTTCATATTTGCTGTGTCTCTTACGGAATTAGCACGGGTTCTGGCTGTGTAGGTAGAGTGATAGGCAGATCTATCAGTTCGCTTGCTACTACCTATTAACCCACTACTTTAAGGCGATCAATCCAGCCAAATAGTGATTTGTTATTTATTTGAAACAGATCACATCTAACATTAGTATTCGTCCCTCATGTCGAGACTAGTAGCTTGAGTAATTTGACCTTACGCCACGTGCTGCAACAGTCACCAAATCAACTTTCCAACTCAGCAGTAAAGCCTTAGCTAACCTCAAGTTGTAAACTGCCCTCCCTCCTAACGTTAGGCATGAGTAAGTAGTGAACTCTTACTTTCCACAATAGCCATTCAGATGGTTTAGATGTGGTCGCACATAAGTCTTTGTCTGAAACTGTGTCACGGTCCAAGACCCGCCTTGCAAGAACAAATCGGTGACGCAAGAGGTTATTAATTTTCCCTTTTCTTGTAATTCTATGTATACTACCTGTTACTTTTGACAAAACATTATGGGTTGAACGAGGTTTTGATTGTGAACGTCTTTACGTCAAGCAAGTGACCGCTTAAACGATCAGCGGTGGAACACGGCGTGAAACTAACGTTAGTCTGTCCTCGACACAAACATCCAACAGTAACAGGGTATTCAAGGGCACTCGGCAGCTGTCGAGGGGAGATCTCTATTGTGATTATTTGACCAACGAGTATTGAGACATGTCCTCTAACTGACAGCTTTCGGTAATAGATGCTTGTTCCGTGCGAATCCAGAAATAGATGTTCTACGTGGCAAGCTAAGCTTATCATGGCTTCGCCTCTAACTAACCCACTTCACCCGACGTACGATAAGTGACTAAACACCATAGGATTTTCCCAATCATTCGCTACACAAATAGCAGACTCTGATACAATGATAGAGTTAAGCCGCAAAGGGTTACTGCGACACGCATCTTAACGTTATCGCTTAGGAGACGATGTCTTAAGTTAGTCTCACCTAACCGTATTGGACCATCCCGAGGGTCCAGAACACGATTTCGCGGAATCTCAAACTCATCCTTCTCGTTTTTTTCCGTTTACCGCAGTTTCTCTTCTTCACCTTGTCCTGGCTCATCCAAGCCAAGTGTCGCGCCAATGAAGGTTCAACAAAGTCATGTCCCGCAAAAGCCCATTCGGAGCCAATACAAGGCTTCAAATCCGGCAAACACCCTCGACTCGGACTTTTATCTTCACCCTCATCTGACTCCGGACCAGGATCCTTGCAAGGGGAGGTTGCTCCGAGTGTCAGCGTCGGTGCGAGAAGGCACTGTCCTCCTCGTCGACACACCTTATGCTATCGTCCCAGTGGTGAATTCCGAAAATGACCCTATCATCTGCAGCAACCGTGACTGCTCTCGACGTATCACCGGGGGCGCACATGGCGTGCGCTGTCCTAAAAGCTGCATCAAGGACGTTGCATGGTGCAACATTGCCTGCAGAACAGCTGACCAGACCCGACACGACTTCGAGTGTTTGTGGCTGAAGCGGAAGGGAGAGCTCGTTCGGAAAGCTGAAGGCCAGTATAATTTCATCACGCTGTTTCATGTCGTACGTCTGCTTGCTGCGTGGCATTTGGAATTGCACGGCCGAGCCTCGTCATCTCGCATTCGATATCCCTGGGAGGGCAAGTTCAAGCGTGGTTGGGAATCTGTCGAGATGTGCTGTGCATACCTGGACTCTTGGCCAGAGGCTCAACTTATGGTATGGAAGCGTTTGGTCGACGAATATCTCGGCGAGGGATCAGGGCTACCCTGCGTGCCAAATGCCGACGAGATGCTGTCGCTGATATGTAAGGAGGAAACGAACACATTCGGGCTCTACCCAAAGATCACAGGGCCATTATACATGATTGATCGCCCTGTGCCTCGCGGTGAATGTTACGGCTTGAGTTTGTATCCGAGAGCCGCCATGTTCAATCATTCTTGCTTGCCGAATGTGAGTTCTGGCCCAATGTTCCGTGTAAGATGGATACTAACAGACCCGCCTGTAGGTTACCCACAAGCCGGATAGCAGGGGACGCATGGTGTATACCGCTGCTCGGGATATAGCCAAAGATGAAGAGTGCATGATCACATACTTTGATCTTACTACACGAGAAGACCTCGCAGCTCGGCAGAAGTGGGTTCAGGACCAGTTCCAGTTCCGGTGCACCTGCGAGCGTTGTTTAAAAGAAGAGGCAGAGGAGAACTTGGACAATATGGACTCATTACCTTTTGGCTTTTAGGGAGTTATACACTATAGTATGAGCATAGAATAAATGGAAAGCCAGGATACGTGAAGATACAAGGGTCAAGCATGATATAAACGGATCTTTCTATTATCAGGATGCGAATTTCATGTTTCCCTAATCGCATTAGCCATATGCCAGGTACGGTCTTACAGGTCACTTGCACATCCCTTTCGATGGTATAGCCCTCAAGTCAAAGGTAGTCAAAGGTACTTGACCAATATAGATATAACGTTAGAACAAAGACGATATGCAGTTTGACAACGGTAGTCAGATATCTTAGAGCTTCGAATGGAAGTTCCCATGCTGGAAACTGGAATTACTTGAAGATTTCTATATAATCTAATATTTACAGGTCGAAGCTTCTCTCGGTGTCTCTCTACTTGCGGCAAAGACGCCCAGTCTGCTTGGTAACGTACGCTTCCTGGCCGGTGATGTAGAAGTCTTCGCTGCCCACGGCAGTAGGGGCGTAGAACACACCATACGGATCAATCTGCTGCTTCAACTTGTACAGAGCAGGATAGTTGGATCCGAAGAACGACTGACCAAAGTCAGGGTCCATCACGTCGCCCTCGTTGCCATAGCCACCACCTCCAGGGGTGACGGCCTTGAGACGTTCCATAATATCGTGGGTGATCTTGTTGTTGGTATCCGCAATCACCTTGTCAGACGCGTCGGGAGCCCAGCTGAGACCAGTGATGACAAACAGCTCTGCATCGCGCCAAGCAGGGTTGGCCGAGTTTGAGGGAGTGCCCTTGGGTGCGGCAGCGTTGATGTTGTAGATGATGAGAATGGCACCTTCCTGGCCAATGCCGGTAAGAGTCTCAATGGTCTTGTTGAGTAGCTTGGGATCCTCCCAGTTCTTGCGGGGGATGAGGCGGGAGCCCGTGCGAACGTAAGGGTTACCCACGCTCTCCGATGGGAAATGCGTACGCCAAGCGGGCAGGAAACGGTCGTGCTCGAAGTAGGTGGGCTTAGGGTCGACACCAAGAGCCTTCCATTCTTCGAGCAAGGGCGCAACCATCTTCTTGAAGTCGGCAAGGGGCATTCCAGGGACCATCCAGGGGTTCATGGTCCACAAGAAGTCACCATCACCGATAGGGAAGAGGAAGCCGTAGGCGTAGCTGTTCTTGTCAGAGTACTCGGGGAAGCGACGCCAGTACGTAGCAAGGGCTTTCCACAGAGCTGCTTCGGAGATACCGGCAGCCTTGGTGGTGACGCTCCAAGTCATGCCCGAGAAGCTCATCTTGGGGTGCACCTTGACTGTCATGGAGACCACAACACCCCAGGTAGCAGGACCGCCGCCTCGAATAGCCCAGAAGAGATCTGTGTTTTGCTTCTCATCGGCAGTGACGAAGCGTCCATCAGGGGTGACGATGTCGACGCTGAGGACCTGGTCGGCACCAAGTCCAGCGATAGGGCTTAGCGGCGAGTGACCGCCACCAGGAGTGTAACCACCAGTGACACCAACGTCCTAGGTATTGTCGTTAGCTCATGATTCGAGACACCTGCTTGATGAGGAGGGGTCTTACTCGGCACTCTCCACCAACAGCGGTATAACCCTCACGGTCAGCAGCCTCGTAGAGTTCCTTGACCTGGACGCCAGCACCAAGCTTGAAAGCAGGGCCGGTGTAGCTGCTAGCACCGCGGTAGTTCTTGGTGAACTTGACATCCTTGAGGTTGTGAGTCCAGATAGACAAGGCACCGGCACCGGTACTCTTGCCTAGGAAATCGTGGCCTGTGTTGTGAACGACTAGACGAAGGTTGACATTGCGGGCAAAGTTGACAGCAAGCTGAATCTGGGCCACGTTGGTAGCCTTGACAGAGTACAGAGGGAAACCACCAATAGTGCATTTGCCACCGTCTGCAGCGCTTGAGGGCTCACATGTTGCACCCTCGAAGAGAGGGGACATGACTGAGGTAGGGTCATTGATACTTCCAGCAGTCAGCTACGAACAAAGCGCGGTAGGATACCTTCAGAGTTGTGACTTACTGAGTGGTAGAGTTGCTCCAGTTGTCCAAAAGGAATTGGCATTTGGTCTCATCGTAGTGGTCTCCCTTGTAGCAGGCAGCGCCCAGGGGCACAGTCTCAATCAAAGCACCTCCGGTGAGGAGATCGAAGATGTTCCAGACGATCTTCCCCGGAAACAGTTTGTCGCCGGGGAATACCTTGCACTTGGCAGAGCCAGCAGCAGCACGCTTCTTATTTGACTTTGTATCCTGGAAGTAGAAGAGGTCGACGTCACTCAGCTCCAGATCCGTCAGGTTGGCAAGGACGGCATCGGTCAACTGAGGAGTGTCCTCGACAAACGAGTACCTTGACGAGGCAGCGACAGGCTCGGCCCAGGCCGGGGCGACATTGGTTTCATCAGCAGCTACGCCATGTTTCAGATTAGCCATTTTTCATCAAGGTAGTATAACATGCTTCCTAGGAGCAGGGCTGGCACTCACGAACTGTCTCGCCATCGACATTGATAGTCTGCGCAAGGGTACCGGTAGGAACAAGCGGGAGAGCTGCGGCAAGCAGCCAGGACAGATATGAGCCCTGCATCTTGAGAGGAAGAAGTGAGGCTGCAGAGGTAAAGAGCCAGATCACGAAGCACACCTGGAAAGAGAGGGATGAAGGGGAGAAAAGCAAAGATCGGCCAAGACCACATGGGCTTGCTATGCAACTTATTCGTTTGGTACTGGTCTGGAAATCGCCCAAGGAACCTTACAAAGCGATTGCGAGTTTGCCTGCTGGTCGACTCTGTCTACGACGTATCCGGTAGTAATCACCTTGGCTTGACACGAACGGACGTTAGATCCATGCTTGAACTGGGATAACATTGACTACTGTGGAGTATGGAAAGACCCTGAGCATCTTCCGTGCTTCAACGCCGCATGGCTAGTGTGAACATCGGAAATCAAAAGCTCCGTCTGCACTTTTGTCAGCCCGGCCTGCGGTCTTGACATGCGCCCGGCGTCCCTTTGCCCTCCAGCGTGCGGACCGGGGGCCCGACAATATCGTCTAGGATCTACGAAGTACCGGTGGGTGGATGGATGGATGGTCCTGGCTTAGATCCCCGGCTCCCTTTCGTTGCCGGATCCTCCCTTGGGGGGCCTGATCTGCTAAGTCTAAGCCCACTTCCCGTCTACAGACGTTCGGCCGAGGACGATGAGCGTCCAGGGGGCAGGATTGGAGCGGGAAGCAGCAGAGAAGAGCCTAGGAGCGGGCGAATTGCGGTGCTGGGAGATTGATACCGACAAACTTTACAGCCCTCGCATCTCGTGTCAGGCGAGAAACTTAATCATGGCTATCGGTTGGCCGAGGGAGCCGTAATCCCCTTGGTGTCATCACTAGCTATAGCCAGCAAATTCAAGGATAGGCAATGATCAGCAGGTGTTCTTTAGCTGAGACGGACTGGGTCGTTCCGCGGTCAAGGCTGAAATCGACAACGAGGATGACAAGTGCCAATTGGCCCTGGACCCCTAGTGATGTCCAAGGATCCGGGGTAGCAGTTAGATCTAGCTATGCAACCCAGGACTAGAGTAGATAAGGCATAAGCGCCGTCAGGGTCCGGCGTGTCAAACCCCAGAAGGTGCATGCAAAGGATAGGCTGGACCGTGTCCCCGAGAAGTCCATCATGAAGAAAATCGCGCGAGAGGTGATCGTTGCTGTTGGAGGAAAAGCGCTTGGACATAGCGCAAAGTCTCTTTCGAGGTCATGTTGGACCGGGAGTTCCGAGAGGGACGACGTAGCATTTTACAACGTCCATCGCCAACGTCTAAGGACCCTTGAAAGTCAGAACCAACAGCATTTTGCGTGATGATAATACAGCCAGGTTTGGGAATGTTCTTAAAGGCTCAGGCTGGTAGCCAGCTGCACTGGTATCATCTACCTCGCGGTACTGAAGCAATCGCACGGCCAGACTAATGTACGTAGCAAGGGGCTGCAGCGACCTGATCAACCATGGGTTTCCTCATTCAACCATGGACAATTTCTCCATGCAGCTTCTAAATCCATAGCAGACGCCAGTTTATGCAATGGCTGGAGTTGAGTTTAGACTGTGGCGTAACATCCCGGTCAGGTTGGCTTTAGGAAGATGACACTTCAGACACACAAATCTATCATATCCCGGCATTTGTGCCAATTGCCTTTATTCTAGAACGGGAAAGCCTCGTAAAGGACTCGAGAGCGCGGTGATCACTTGCCGCATCTGTAAGAGGTGTGTACCGGGAGACGGGAAGTTAGTCCTGTTCTCCTCAACACTTGGTGGTTCAGCTGCCCAGCTACCACTGAGCTAGGCTGGTTGTCTTGGGCAGCATCAGGACTGATCTTACGTGCAGGCTCTTCCCTCACACGATGAACTCTATGTTTATTCCTGTGCCAATGTCTATTCTCCTTCCTTGTTGCGTTTGAGTTCTTCGTATGGCCGTATTCAACCCCTGGATAGCAAATGCAACCAACAATCGTTACTACATAGGCCTTGTGAGCCCCGTTGTTGCATCTGATCTGATCGGACTTTTTCAGTTTCTTGCATTCCGTCGCCTGTGCTTCCGGATCAGCGGTGTTCCTTGCACTGACCGACGATCTCTCGAGAACCCGCTGTCTCCGTGGATCGACCTGGAACCAGCTACCGTCTCCCAGGGCCGCCTGGGTGTCTGTGATTCTCGAGTTTCAACATCACTTACGTTCTGAATGGTCGCTCGAAACTCGCAATGGACTCATTCCAGATTCAGGCTCGAGGGCCTCCATCCTATCCCGATGTAACCAAGATTCCGACGCCGCCTCTGCAGCAAAAGGGCCTCGCGGTCCTCTTCATGTTTCCAGTTCTATCCGTCATCGTTGTGGGTATGCGTATCTATATTCGCGTTACTACACGACAGATGGGCATCGGTATGTCGCTGGCTTTTCTTGGATGAGATTCCCACTTCAAAGCTAAGACAACCCTCTCAGATGACTACCTCGTCTTGGCCGCTCTTGTGAGTTCCATGATACCGTCTCTAATCCTTTAAAGCACAACGATACCGCAAAGCTCAACGTATTTTCGAAGGCGAACTGACCCATATTTGCTAGCTCTTCGCCTTACTGATCATTGGGCCCCTTTACATGTGTAAGATAGCGACTCAACTCGGACTCAACGCCATTTGTCTTTATACTTACAACTCACAGTCTTCAAACTCAACTACTGGGGTTGGAGAGAAGCTGATGTCCCCCCCGACTTTGATCCTATTCCCGGATACTGGTGGAACTTTCTCGTCCAGATGTTCTACAACCCAGTCCTTGCCCTCGTCAAAGCCTCCATCTTGGTTTTCCTTTTGCGCCTTGGCGGACACAAGCAAACTGTGCGTTACGCCATTCACGCTTTGAACATCTTCAACGCCTTACATGCTACCGCCGTTTTCTTCACGGCTCTTTTCCAGTGCTTGCCTTTGGAAGCCAACTGGGATTTCTCGTTGCGGGAGGATCCCGATACAAAGTGTATTCACAACTCGTTTCACGTCATTGCATCTTGCATCACCATCCTGACCGATTTCCTCATCCTGGCGCTTCCATTCTGGATCTTCCTGGGCCTCACAATGCCTTGGCCAGCCAAAATAGCCGTGATAAGCGTGTTCCTTCTAGGTTCTGTGTAAGTCTTTACCACCATTCGCCTGATCCGTCCGCACGACTATGATGGGGATGGCATTTTATCCTACCCGTCATGGAACCCTGGCTTTCTTTTAACCCGTTACTCAGATCTGACGTCTCTAGTGTCGCTATTGTAGGCATCATCCGCGTCGTGGGCATCTACGACCTGCTTCTTACAAGCCCCGATCCCGGCGAAGACACCTTCTACACCATCGCACCAGTATGGTCTGTAGTCGAAACGAACCTTGCCATCATTTGCGCCTCTGTACCCGCCCTTCGACCACTCTTCCGTCGCTGGTTCCCCAAGCTCTTTGGTGGAAGCTCGAGAAAGACTACGGGAACGCCGTACGCAAACACGTATGGTACCGGAACACGAGGTACCAATGGTCTGCGGTCGACGAACCATGATGGAACGGGTGAGATTCGACTGAAGGACCTACGGGGCTCCCGAGCCCACCACACTGAGATCCGAAGCGTCTCACCAAATGGGTCAGAAGAGGAGATCATGACATACAACGGCATCATGCGAACGACACACGTCGATGTTGCCTACGAGAGCAACTCAAAGCAGAGTTTGTCAGAACCACGGACATCGAGTGATTTGAAGTTTGAGAACAACCCTTCCGAGGCCCGATCAGGGGTATGATGTGGGTTTCACGACGTGTCATTGGGGGAGTAGAGACCTTTCGCGTCATCATATGCCACTTAATACGACTCAAACTAATCCGTTATGGGTTATCTCCTTTACTTGCCACGTTGATGCTAAAGCTCTTCTGATGTACTGTGTTGCCGTAGTCCTTTTGCTTGGATCATGTGAATTGCTGTCGAAGGTTCGTCTAATCATCAGCGCATATCTTGCGATTAGCTGAACATTGGAGAGACGATGCTAGACTTCTCATTAATCCTTTCTGCGATCAAAATGCAGAGACATATGGCCGAGGTTTGATACTAGACCATTTCCTCAACTCTCTTTGTCAGTCACTGACTCTACCGTCTACCTTGGGATTGCCCGGCCGGTCTGGGCTCTGTTTTGGAGAAAAGATGTGCCAATTCACAAATGGGAGTAGGCTGAAGGTCAGATACGCACAAAGGTCCGGGAATTACAGGTATGAGATGTTACAACAACAATTACGCTTCCATAATTTCGGCTCACTCAGTGGTTTAGGTTCCCTCAGGACAGAGTCGTAGCATAGTAAGACGTTGACGTTTTACTATCAGGGTCTGTAAAGGCACAATTTAAAGAAAGGCAGTAGTTAGTTAGGTCTGAGACTTGGGCTGCTTGTTCAAAAGCAACAGCCGCTTAGCGTGGAAGATGTATTAGCATGCTTTTGACGCCATGTAAAAGATAGATATGTGCACACCAACGTACGGCTTCTTTCATGTCTGAACCGACTAGGTGACATGGCTGGATCTCAAGCTCTCATTCATCATTATTGATAAACATTTACCTCAACTCCTTCTCACTATACATACTCCCCATATGGCATAGTGTGTTCGGCTCGTTTATCGCCCACTTCAGATCCCTTGGCAGTCGAAATTTCAGTAAAGAGCCTTATATGAACTGAGTATTGACTACTGAACTACGATGCTCTGCCAGCCAAGCTGAGTTAGATAAGAGAAGGCCTAATAAGGACATGGGGTTTTCGCGGTTCCAGACCAAAGATAGCATACTATATGAAGAGGGATATTTAAAACGGATAGGTATTTTATCTGATAAGTTACCATTTGTGGATTATCTCGATATCATAGTCGCAGCATGACCTAGCTCTAGAGCAAATACTTTCTATCTGTAGTCTAAGAACACCTTTGTAGTGATCCTGGTCTTTCTCTCAGGCTGCTAGTTGATACAGTCTTTCATAAGTTCTCGCCCTACCCGGGATGAAACTAGCCAGTAAGTAGCATTAACAACGATATGATGGAGGTTAGAGGATGAAAGTCACGTCACTTCCGTGATACTTGAAATACTAATGAGCCATTGATCTTACTATCCTCCCTTCGAGCATCGTAGAAACAGCATAGGCCCCTCGCCTTATCATATTATGAGTTGACTGATATATTCCAGGTTCGCGAACGTGTACTCAGATGCTTCCGGATTTTCATTAGCGATAGTACCTGTCGTCAGTAACTATCAATAGTACGACCCATCAATGATTTTCAAGAGCCATTTACCTAACTAGGGCTTGACAGAAGTCAACATTCCAAGTTCAAATTACGAATTGAACTCCTGTCATTCATAAGGTTTAGTGTTCTAAAGAAATATACTCTAGCTTGATGTGCCCATGCCCCGGCTGACTGATGTCATCACTGCACTCTGGATGCCTTATTCAGCACCAGATGAATATAGGTGTTTGAGAGGTCCATTGAACCTATATGACTACTTATTTTAGTAGTTTGGGGCATTGATAACCTTACTGGGATAAATAGAACTCTCCATTGGTAATATATGGTACAAACAATGGGAGAGCAACATATCAGTACTATTTTTCGTCATTCCTGCTGCCCGTAACCAAGGCTTTTCTTCTTCGTCAGCCCGAGAATCTCCTTACGAGAATATCTTATGCCTACAGCAAAGTAGAGGTATCGTACGACATCCTATGATATGATTGCGCGCCGAATTACTCCAGAAATAAGTCAAACGGCCCAGTAATCAAACTTCGGTTTACGTTAGTCACTAGATTGCATAAAGCGTAAACCCCACAGATAAGCGACAGTTCGCGGAGAAGAGGCCATTTCGTGGAGAAGAGTTTGCATCTTTGTTGCGGTCGCATATCCCGTTGGTAGTTGAGCTTCGGATCGTCGGCTACAGGCTTTAACCACAAAGAACGGCCACTTAACAAATGACCACTGACACGTCTACTTTCATCAACCATCAGTAACAAGGCTTTTGCAAATCAATTACGGTATTGCTTCAGATACTGACTGAGCCTGAGTAATCTGGTTGCCTGGCAAACAGGCACATGACCCCAACCGGTCACGGAGCGGACTTGATACCCTTGAATTCTCGTCAGGAAACCATGACATGATCAGATCCACCAAAATCCTCTCAAGTCTCTCACCACATGATCATTCACCCAGTAAACGAGTTTCTGGCACGTAACGTTCCTCCGGGGGGCGACCTGTCCAATGTCACTCTGACCCACAGCCTGCAAAACTCTTCGACAATGCTGCGCTAGAGGTCTTCTAGCACTTTACGGGATGCGGTAAAGCGCCTCGGCTGTAATCTATTTCCGGGTAAGTAGTAGAGTCGTGCGGCTCTGGGAAGAAGGTCTTCGGTCCTTTTTCCCAGCCTTCCAGGACCGCGACGAGATATCGTGATGCTTCGACGACGACCGAATCTAGGCCAATCCATCGGATATTTTAGCCCCTGGACGTAGCATAAGTTATATATAACACTCATCGCAGTTATGTATTACGAGTTTCGATGGAATAACCTATCTATCTAATCATAACCACGCCACAGACACCTAACTTAGTACCAAATCCTCTGAGTCGTCTCGTTACGTTTTTCAACATCAAGTGGAGCTCGGGTCCCCCGACTCATGCGCCCTTTCGCGACAGCCGTTCTAACCGCTGTTGTACCATGATCTCCTTAATAGTATCCGTAGACTTTTCCTCTTAATCTCTGATCGGCCTACCTAGCAGCTCTCTCAAGATCTGCCATCTCTCTGGCCATTTCCGGGCTCAATTCTACCGACAAGATGTCCAACAACAACATGATTGACGATAACCTGCTGGCCGACAACAGCGATGACGCCCATGATCCGCAACACAAGCATCTCGCCGCTCAAGGGAATGCTCATTTCCATCGTCTGGGCTGGAAGCGACTGGCCATCGTGACCATCGTCGAGGCCGTTGCCCTCGGTGCTCTCAGTCTTCCAGGGGCTTACCACACTCTGGGCATGTTTCCGGGCGTGTTTCTCACTATCTCGCTCGGGATCGTGTCCATCTTCACCTCGTATATCGTGGGCCAGGTCAAGCTGGCTTTCCCAGATATCTCGCATTATGCCGACGCTGGAAGACTGCTGTTTGGGCGTTTCGGATATGAGGTCTTTGGAGCGGCCTTGGTCCTTGAACTGGTCATGGTGGTCGGTTCTCATGCACTTACGGGTAGCATCGCGCTCATCGACATCAATGGTGGCCACGTCTGTTCCATCGTCTTCTCCGCTGTCTCGGCCGTTATCCTGTTGATTCTCGCCATCCCTCCGTCTTTTACCGAAGTCGCTATTCTCGGTTATATCGATTTCGTGTCCATCCTTGCCGCCATTGGAATCACCGTTATCGCAACCGGCATCCAAGCTAACGACTCACCTGGCGGCTTATCCGGTGTCGAGTGGTCAGCCTGGCCCCAGGACGATATCTCCTTTTCACAGGCATTTGTTGCAGTCTCGAACATCATTTTCGCCTTCAGTTTCGCAATTGGCCAGTTCTCATTTATGGACGAAATGCACACGCCCACCGACTACATGAAATCCATCTGGGCATCTGGTGCTATCCAAATCGCCATCTACACATTAACGGGAGCTTTGTGCTATGCTTTTATCGGACCCTCGGTCCAATCCCCGGCCCTTCTTTCCGCTGGACCTCTTATCTCTAAGATCGCCTTTGGAGTCGCATTGCCCGTGATCTTTATCTCAGGATCTATCAACTCCACGGTTGCACTGCGATATATCCACGGACGAATGTTCAAAAACTCGGTTTTGCGCTATATCAACACACTAATGGGCTGGGCGACCTGGATCGGACTCGTTATCATCTTTACCATCATCGCCTGGGTTATTGCCGAAGCGATTCCCATCTTCTCTGATTTACTCTCTCTTGCATCGGCACTTTTTGTTTCGGGCTTCTCATTTTGGATCCCTGCCGTCATGTGGTTTATGCTTCTCCGAAAGGGCAAGTGGTATTCCAAGAAGAATATTGCAATGAGTCTCGGCTGTATGGTCGCGTTTATAATTGGTGCTGTTACTCTTGTTGCTGGCACTTATGCTACAATCAAGGATATTGTGAGTACTTCCACTTATGGCAAATTGCGAGTGAAATACTGATATTTGAATAGATTCAAATTACCTCGGATGGCAGTGCCCATAGCCCTTTCACGTGTAGATCATCCTGAACGGTTTCTAGGCCTTTCGTTTGGTCTGATAATGACATAAACTAATAGACTTAATATACTTGACTTCGCTTTCTGAACACAACCCAATCGTCTTGAATATCTGCATAAGCCATGATCTGGCCCTCGGTGTTGTGACTAGGTTTACTCGAAAGGGGCAAGTTTAGGATTCAGTAAACTAACTACATGAAGAATTCATATACAATTGACTTTACTCCATGGCTGGAGTTGGACTGAGTATAATATAGCTTTGCATGGAACACGATATATGGGACTTTGGGCTAGGTAGATGCATCACGAACGGATGTATCGTAATTAACAACCATTTATTGGTGTAGTGGATAGGCTAAACGATAGTTGGCAGAACTGCTGAGTTCCTCAATACATCATGCTTTGTGGTATTAATAGTCCTTGCCGCTCACAATAACGCAGTATCGATTCAGTTTCTCCCCTATTAGAACCAACTGCAGCTTGTTCTTCCTGTTTAATACGCAGGACGATTCATCCAGTTCTTTATCCGACCCCACTTGCGCCGTTCTTGATCGGCTGAAGCATGGCTGCTCGTGCTCTCTCGTCGACTGACGGCATTGATCATATCAGAGCCGCCACCAGTGGGATACTTGGTTGACATGACTCTCTGTTTGTAGGCTGACGACATTGTATGAGTTAGCACTCCTCGAACTCGATGCCTGCGATGGAAAGGAATAGGCTAGCTACGTACCACTTGCATCGTGTCTACCAGGGTTATCAAGCACGGCCTGAAGCTTGGCCTTGGCCTGCTCTGCCAGTGTGGGCGCCATCTCTTATCAAGATGATGGTTTGGTATGTATCTGTTGATGAAAGTTGTGGTATGATTGTTAGTTAGTAGCTCCAATGAACTGATGAAGGACAAGGAGATTCAGTATTACGGCGATCAAAGAGGGGCATAAAGCGCCTTTATCACACATGGAATATGGCCTCGTGACATGTCGTCACTTTTACACGAGGGGAGCAGTTGTTTGTAAGCTATAATCTTCATTCGTTGGTTCCACATCAGGATAGTCGATCATCTTCAACGGGACCCGGGGAGCGTTTCGCCATCAACGTCAGAACGCGGGGTATCACACCATCTTAGAGACTCTTTTGACGACTCACGTTCCAGTTGTCTCACGAATGCTACGTTCTGATAAATTAAGTTGACCCTGATTGGAAGAGAGCTATAAGAGGGGGTTTGGATAAGATCTTCCAGAGACGCTGCTCAGGTGGCATGACGTGTAAGAAGTCGGCAACGGCGTGTAATGCTATGAAACGATGCGGTAAGTTGCTTATGGTAAATAGAAATCAGTATATCCATTCTAAGAGAGGTTTACGGGTCATCCATACGCCCATAACTCTTGTCAGACAGTCCGCAACGTAAGGTTATAAGTCCATACTTACTGCAGCTAGCCTAGATAGCACTTCCAGCTCAGGCCAATCACTGTGCCTTGGAGTTAGATGTATTCTAGATCGTATTCCCTCGGCTACTGAACATCTTGAGGTTCCCGAAGACAAACTCGAGTGTTCCTGAAAAGTATGTCCAGTGACGTTACGCTCGCAGAACAGGCTAACCATGAAGAATCGAAAATTACCACTCTTTGACCTCTTTTCATCTAGCTTCCCACATCGGGTTTACTTGAGAATAGCAAAGAGAGAAAAAATGATGGTAGAGCTCGCCTGACATACAGGTTTCCTGCTTAGCACAATATCCTGTTTCGCATGCTTTCGTAGTTACTTTCCCAACGTTAGTCGTGAAATACTCGGCCCCCATCGATGGCTAATTATAGCATCTTTTCTACCGGAGGTTCTATCTATCACCGTCGGTCTTCCGTAAGATCCCCACCGTCTCTTCTACATGTGGAGAAGTTTCCCCATAACACCGAATACAGAAAGAAGGAGCCTAGACTAAGCAAAGAGTATACGAAGGACGTCACTAGTAAGATGAACCATGTGTATGGATATTCGTGGGATAAAACTACAGTTTGTGAATCCACATTCCAGAGGAGTTCTGAGTTTGAGTAAGGTATTGGATTAATATGTTGGAGAACGACATAGCTCACGAAGTAAATCGCAGGATTGCCAGTCCAGCAGTAGGAATAGTCCCCCATATCTTTAGTGATCCGGGTAAGTGAAAATCCAAAAGAGCAAGATATGTTCCCAACACTATACCGGGGTTTCCGTTTCGTATGGGATACCCGATCTGCGAATCACTCGGTCTATTTCCCAATCATCGCCAGTGGCTATAGAGCTAGACAGTCTCTTCAACTGTCCTATATAATCAGACCGGTCTTAGGTTGGTACACAAAATTGTTAACTACGTCTGCTCTGGGTCCATTCTGGTTCTGCGAGGCTCCTGAGTCACATACGCGGAAAAGCGGATTCATACTTTAGTAAAAGTGAAAATAATAATCAGCCCTCCCTCTATCTTTATATGATAAATATCTCATCAACTAGAATATGCCGAGCGTACTGTTCTTTATTCGTAAATCTTCTGTGTTGATTTCTCACCAAGAACTTTCAGAATAGTGACCTCACGACCCAATACCAAGACGTCAGACACGATATCATACTTCACTTAGCATCAGAGTCACCCTTGAGATGAGGAAATCTGCTGACTGTTTCGCCCCCAATCTTTTCATGGATGCTTCCTCAAGTATTTACGTCACACGGCCCGTCGGCACCTTACTCTGAGCTAGTCTCACGACACAATAGAGATACCGGGATGGCGGATTCGGGGTGTTTACTTTGCACTTCTGACGTAAACATTGAGATAACCGGGATAGACGATCAATCTTGAATCCAGAATTGGCTTAGCTGTAGGCGATTTGGATAGATGCCACGAAGATCAGTGGGCTTTAACGCCGGCTAGTGCTTATAGCAAGACTCGTATCCAAAATTGGGTTATTAATCCAGAATGATGCTCTGAAAGGTAGAGTGAACACCTCCAGCGTGGATCTTGAGGTAGGTTAAAAGGGCTTGTACTCCGTATATTTTGTTGATATAAACACAACGCTTTTCTTTCAGTTCAAGAATAAAATCAAGAACTAAGAAGCGCATCTACATCCTCGAATACTCCGCTATGCATTTCATCCACTTCGCCACTCCCTTAGTTGCCCTCGCAGTGGGTGTCTCTGCCCTTCCTGCTCAGCCATCTGCCAACGACCGCTACCTACAGGCTCGCATCTATGGCCAGCCGGGCTGTGAGGAGCCCAACCTGGGCGAGCTTAGCTTGCGAGGTACCGATATCAACCAGTGCAAGAAGTTTAACGAAGGCCAGACCGTTCGTTCCTTCAACGTTACCGAGAATCCAAATAACTGCGAGTGTGAGTAGATCTTGGCTGTATTTTTGTCACGACTAAGCCGTTAATGGCTCTTCTAGTGTGGGTCTTCAGTGACCTTGTTTGTGGCTTCGGTCGACAGCATGTCCAGACCGGACGCTGTATGAGTGGTGCCAAGCAGTACAGCAGCTACTACCTGTCTTGCAACCAGGAAGCTTAGATTGGTGTTTCGTGTTGCTGTCGAAGTCTTGAGCTACAAGTCAAACGACTGTCTGTTCTAGTTCCATATATCACGGCTATATATATATGACCTACAAAGACTTGACAAACATTATTATTAAGATGTTTTTACCTTGCATATCCCACTCATTGATCCTTGTGATTAAGGCTTTTCTAGAGCAGTACTAATCAGTGTTGTCCGGCTATACTGATTGATGATGAAGACCTATACGCTGCACCTCAAGTGTAATCCAAATACACCACAGCAGGTGTTTCCATCAGCATTTAGCATTACCTGCCTGTTATCTGGGAAGATCTCTTGTTGTGTTTAGAAGAATCTAACTAAGCAGAAATAATATCTTTCCTTGATAGTACTACGCTAGACTCGTTCCGTATCGAGCAATGCCCTGTGGCATATTTTTGAGGAAGTCAAAGTGTGCCCGAATATAATATCCCAAACTTATGAAGTATATTCTAAGTTACTAGTTAGTCATCCGGTTGATACGCGTTGCGTTGAAGGTAAGTTCTCGTAGCGCCTTTCGGTAGGCGTGTAAGAACGCACTGCGACTTCGAGTCAGGGATGATAAGGGCTGGGTCCGACGATATGGGTTTCCCCTATGAGAAATATCGGTAGGCATGATATGTAGGCATTTCCACGTAGTGTTTTCGTGTGGAGCTATGGAATTGATGTTGAAGGGATAGAAGTGGACAGAGAAGAGATATGTCAAAAATGAAAAAGAAGGAAGGAAACGGGACATGAAAGGGAGAGACAGCTGAGACGTATTTATAAATAGAGGGCTACTGGTCCAAGGGTAACACGTATGTTGGTTCTCACAGGGAATTATTACAGCTTCTGGATCCAAGCGCAATCGAGATTGAAAAATACGTCAACTATCTAGCTATCATCTCCGCCTCCTCACTCAAACATGTGTAGCCTTGATATGGAGGACTATTTCGTATGTGTGTCAATCTCAATAGCGCCCTTGTTGGCAGCGAACTGGTCCACATGTGTCTTTGCAAATTTACGAGCGCTGACCTTGTGCTCAAACAGAACATCCAGTTCTCCATACGTACGTCCCTTGGGCTCAGGCAGGCGGAAATAAGCCCATACCATGATGAGGAAGCAGAAGGCAGCCCAAAACAGACCGGTTTTCGCACCCCAGTTCCAGGAGTGAATACCAATCATCCTAGGCATTAGGGTGTTGTTGATCAGTCCAGCCATGTTGTTGAAATTTCGTGCGAGAACGATAGTCTTTGCCTTGAGTCGGGTCGAAGGGATCTCGGCCACGATGGTGTAACATACGGGGCCAACCGCCATGTCGTAGATGAAGGTGTAGAAGATGAGCAAACTGCCCACCGCCCAAGAAGGACCAGGGCTGCTTCGGTCCGCGAAACCTAGGCTGCCAACGACAATGAGGATAACGAAGAGTGTGAATGTGCCACAGATATAGATAGTGCGACGCCCAAACTTGGACATGAGAAGCCACGAGATGACAACCCCAACTGCTCCGACGGCGTATTGCACAACGTTCAAGCTGAAAGCGTTATTAGAGGTCAAACCAGCACGTTCATAGAACTGAACTGAATAACCCATGAGAACACTGCCACACATGGCTTGTGCGACATAGGTGATAGAGGCAATCTCAGTGCGTCTCAAGTCGGTTCTCATGAAGCAGTGCCAGTAGTTTGTGCCCGCAGATGAGGCTTTCTCGAGCTCATTGGTTGCATGTATCATGGAGACTTGGGCGTCGGCATCGAAGTCAACATCTGATTGAGAGCTGACCAGCTTAAGGATAGCCTTCTTCGCATCCTTGTGTCTCCCCATTCGAACAAGCCACCAAGGGGACTCGGGGGCAAACAGCGTTCCGAGGATGATAAAAGGAGGCCAAACCCATTGGATTGCAAATGGAATTCGATAGGACCACTCAGTGGACAGGTTGAGAAATCCACGGAGGACGCCAGCAGAAATCAACTGGCCAATTACCCAGCAAAGGTTGACATATGCTGTAAGATACGGCCGAAGAACCATGGGTGCCACATCCGACGCGTAGGCAAGAGTGAGGGTCTGGAACACTCCCCAGGGAATCCCCAGTAAGATCTGGCCTGCAAGAATGGTCTGTATGTTTTGGGCGAAGAAGACGATGAAGATGAATGCAATCATGAGGGTCTGGGATAGGATCATAGACTTCTTGTACCCAATGGCATCAGAGACCCAGCCATTGAGATAAAGACCAATGATCTGGCCGCACATTCCTCCGACCTGGACGTATGTTTGCCATTCTGCTGAAACGACTTTTCCACCTTCGCCATCCGACTCGTTGCCGTATTTGTTTCGAAAACTGTCGAGCTGTTAATTTGCCCACCACTTCAGAAGTTGCTTAGAAGATACTCACGATTCATAACCGTAGAAAGAGCCAATGAGGGCCAGGTCATAGCCCTCCATGATGATGGCAGTCGAAAAGAGCAGTGAAAAGCAGATGGCCTTGGGATATAGCCTCAGGGCATCCTTGAAGGTCAACTGATGCTCTCTGCTGGTGGCCGCACTGGCCTCGGCGTGACGGGCTTGGCCTTTGAATTCATCTTCGAGATGAGCGTGCTCCGCCTCGGCGGGCGACTGTTTGTCAGCCATGATCGCGGATCGGCTGAAGAAGAGAGAAGCGAGCACAACAGTAAACAGCCGGTCTGATGTGGTGTTGCTTGGAGTTTTCGTATCTAGGTGTCCAAATCCGGGGATGTTGTTAAGGTTAAGTAGAGTTTTCTCGACACGACGCCCGGTCTACGACAGGTCCAAGCGTTCAGATCAACGTGAGTGGCCAGTTATCTGACTCTCTTTGTAGACTCCCGATCCAGAGAACGGCAATGTGCCTCCAGCGATAAACGAGGTCAGCTCATACTACACAGGGTCTGGCGTCGCCTAGTCGGAAGCAGTCGTCATTTCTCCAGGTTTCGCAACGGGGATCACGAGGGTAGTTCCTTGCAGAAGCCGTCAAACCATCGGTTCCAATTGGGTAATCTGACGTGTTCTGGACAGCTGCGATTGGTCTGGGGTTGTCGTTATTCGTACATGCCAAGGTGAAACTCCGGGGTTCGGGAGAAAAGGAGGCTCGGGGGCGGGGGCAAAGCAGGGGAGGAAGTGTCGGTCCGACTGCCCTTGATGAATGTAATTTCTGTGCGGGGGAGTCTCTAGCTAGCGTCGTCCCTTGGATGAATCACCATGATCGAGTGGACGACTAAACGCCGGGACCATGGAACTGAACCCTGTGTACGGGGTAGACGCTTCAGAACGCGGCAGGCCATGCGAGGGACTCCTTGTTGGTAGTAAAATGCCGCGAGGGTTGCGAAAGAGAACTATTGTCGGGTAGCACAGCAGAATACGCGTTTGTGTTCTCCGTAGAAACATTCCATCAAGCTCGAAACCCACTCCGGGCTAAGGGAACCTTGAGTCATGTCCTGACATAGCATAGCTCGAAATCTTGTAGACTATGCCTAACCTAGACGTCGTTGACTTGAGACTTACCTCGAGACAATCACTTGACCAAGAGCATTTACCGGGCTGCGAGTAACTATAACTCCTTTGTAGCTGTGTGATATTTCGAAAAACGAGGATTGCTACCTTGCTCAGCATGATTAGCATCTCGTAGGAAAGACTACTACCCAGCGGATGCCATAACCTATACATGTTACTAAATGGTAAAGTGTTGGCTAGGGTCTCATTTCTCTCGACAGTTTTACTTCTACTTACTCCGGGATCTATGCGCCCCATTAGTTGTAAATACTTTACATAGTGTGAAAAGGCTGCCTAACGAGAATTGGTCCAAAGCCACTAGTCTTTGGGAGCAGGCCTCTCATCGTGGACTAAGAGACATAGTAAATAAGCATCGATCTAATGATGATGCAGCTTTGTCCGAGTAAGTAGTACAAGCCCTAATTGACGCAAAAGAAGAAGATAGGAGACCCCAAAGTCGACCTGAGAACCACACAATATAAGTATCAACTGTCATCAAATATTCATTCTATATATATATGACTAAAATTTGCTCTTTAAAGGTAAGTTGCTTCCACGTGATAAATAACCCAGTTTCTTGGTTGACACCCGGAAGAGGCACGTCACATAACAGCTGCTCCTACCAGGTTCCGTCATCGTGCAACCTCAAAAAGACCTTGACTGTGTTGCTTGAAGGAAGCCGTGGAGGTCATTTATTTAGTAGGATTGAGGGTACCCTCTGGGAAGGGTTCTTGGGCCTTCTTGCTTGCTGGCCTGGCATCCATCCGGGCCCACCACGCAGCCAGATTCTTCCGTCCAGCATCACTGAGAAACGGTACCGGAGCTGTCATCAACTTCATCAGGCCGTAGAAGTGAATATCGGCAGCGGAGAAGCGATCGCCGCAGAGCCACTGCTTGTCCTCCAGCTCATCATCCAGCCGGTTAAGGGCTTTGCAGATGTTGACCTTCTGCCATAACCTCGCTTCGGGACAAGGGATTCGGTTGCCGCGGTAGAAGTCGACGGTTTCGGGATCATTCCTGTAGTAGCTGACTGTGGGCTCACAGATCTCCAGGTCCACACGACGCAGCCACATCCGCGTTTCGGCTCGCTCGAGAGGCGTGCTGCCATACAGTGAACCACCCCCGGTAGCTAGTTCGTCGAGATACTCGTTGATGGCAGAGATCTCGGTAAGAACAAAGTCGTCGGAGATGCGTAGCGCAGGAACTTCGCCACGAGGATTGACGTTTTTGACATAGGCGGGCTTGCGGTTTTCCATTGTCATGATGTCCACTTGCTTCACGTCCACTGACACATGGCCGCGCTCGAGAATGAAAAGACGCACGGCGTAAGTGTTGACCCCAATAGCATCGTAAAGAAGCATCTTGTTCGTATGTTTGAAGTGGTTATGAGGAGTGAGTAATAGACAATCAGATAATCAGTACGTGAAAACTGAGAAAATCTAGAAATAAATCTGTAGATATCATTGCTGAGACCAGACTTTATAGTAGTGAAGCACTAGTTAGTCCTCGGGGAGTGAGAAGGGTCCGAGTAGACCAAAGTACGTCATGGGCGTAACCGCGCAAGGATAATGAGAGTCAGTTAAGAGGCTCTTCCTGCACGCTAATAGGAAATCCCGGCGTTTACCAGTTAACTCCGCGTTGATGCATGAGAGAATCGCATGTTCTTTGGAATGTCGGCTCGAAACAGCAAGCTTGAATTTCGTCGGTTCTGAGCACCTTAGTACACCATGGACGATCGGAGCACACCGAGGGATTAACTATGAACGACCGAAAACGCTGGATATGATACCTAATGCGACTGCGCGTATGAACTTGCTAGATTAGCATAGTCAATGTTTTCATATGAAACAAGATAAATATATGGCAACGATCTGGGTGACAACTAAAGAGACATTTCGCAGGGGAAGGCAGGGATGGCTATGCTTACTATCACCTCAGGTCAAGTACGACAAGGTTGTGTTTGTAACCAATGAGGGTTTGAATGATCGAGTTCTCAACTCAACTCTATCGGGAGTATTTACTAGCACAGCACATGGACAAGAGTCAGAAAGGGGAACGAGTGTTTTTTATTATTATGGATGCCTCTGGTAAGCATTATTGCGTCTGTCGTGCTGGTCATAATTACTTTCTAATCTTCATTGTAGAGACCTTGCTATAATGTTCATTGGATGGTCAGTTGAAAGACGACTTGAAAGCAATCTATCCAGACTTTGTTTACAGTTGCGCATTCCACCAGATATCTGCCCAGTGATGAATCGATTGAGATCGCAGAGGATCCATCTGGTTGCAGGCTGAAACTGCAAGCTGGAGCAGGCTGCTTCCACTACGAAGGGCAGGGAAGATCGATCATACTAAGGGGGCCTGCATGTCGGCCACCCCTGACCTTCGTACCGCAGAACCTAATCGAATATCTTCCACGAGGTGATGAACCGAATTAGATGAGCCTGGTCCTTGGCACACCGCTTATTCTCCTTATCATGCCCGCTAGTGATACTAACTAGTCAGCTTTCAGCCCACGACATCCCCTGCCTCCAATTTTTATGGGCTTTTCCACGTTATCCATCTGCAAAGGTCCACATGGAAGTGTCAGCCAACTAACGGACATAACACACAAGTCCGAGATCGTGCATTAGCGTCCGACACCATTGAATAAGTTCGTTCTATTATCTGACATCGCGACGGGGTCAACTTCTTGAGAGTTTGACGTCCTGGACTTGTAATCATGAGTACGCAATCATGTAGCAGCATCGGCCTGCACTGGTATTCTGGGGTCGGAGATTACACCAAGTATTTAAAGGACGCCTTCTCCCTTGGCAAGATCCAGAAACTTTTCCGCATCCATTATCACATTGCTCACATTGAAACAACAAAACAAAACTTCTCTACCTACTTTCAAACTTACCAACCAACATCATGGCAAGAGTCTGGCTTGTTACTGGGTCCTCTCGCGGCTTAGGCCGTGCCCTTGTCGAAGCTATCCTCGCTTCCGGAGACATCGTTGTCGCAACCGCTCGACAGCCCAAGAGCCTTGATAGTCTCGTCGAGCAATACGGACCCGAGAAAATCTTGGCACTTGCTCTTGATGTTGCCGATGCGAACCGGGCTGACCAAGTTGTCAAGGAAGCCGAGGCGAAATTTGGACGGATTGATCTGGTTGTCAACAATGCAGGATACGCCGAGATGGTCTCAGTCGAAGATATCAGCCCCGAATCATTCCGTGCGCAGATGGATGCCAACTTCTTCGGAGTGGTGAACGTCAGCAAAGCCGTCTTGCCGATAATGAGAAAGCAACAGTCTGGTCACATCCTCCAGGTTTCATCGGTCGGCGGCAGAGTTGGATCCCCTGGGCTGGCGGCCTACCAGAGCGCCAAATGGGCCGTGGGGGGATTTTCAACAGCCTTGTCTCAGGAGGTATCTCCCTTTGGCATCAAAATCACGGTCCTGGAACCTGGCGGCATGAACACCGAATGGGCGGATCACGCGGTTGATAACAGCCTCGTCACTGAGCCCTACCAACAGACCGTTGGCGAGATGAGCAAAGTGAGAGAACGATACTCGTCTTATTGGCCCGAGGCGTCCAAGTTTGCGGATGCAATTCTTCATATTTCTCGCGTTGAAGACCCGCCACTTCGGTTGCTCTTGGGCAAAGATACACTCCAGTTTGCTGACGGGGCTGCGAAGGCCCTGGCTGCCTCGGACGAGAAATGGCAAGCCGTCACCAGATTGGAATTCTAGACGTGTTCCGGAAGATGGGCGGTCACTAGTGAGAGAGGGGGGACTAAGGATGAGCATGGGCTAGTCAGATTGATTTTATATATGATTATAAAATGAATTCAACAGTCGTAATCCAACATTCTTAACACGCAAAGTGTCCCGTAGCTAAGTAAAACAGAAAGAAACTGAAAATGAGAGGACGTAGAGGCCCTTGGAAGCGACATTCCCGTCATGTCAGAGTTTCTCCTCGGGTTTGCTCTTCAGTGCGACCCGAGGTATCATCGTACAGATATGGACGCATGAGGCCACAACTTGGCCCTTGTCGTCCATGATTTTTGTGTTCATGTCAAACCTCCCACTGTGTAGCCTATGCATCGAAGTCCGAAGCCTTAGCCATTCCTCTGCTTTGACCTCTGAATGGAACGTGATGTGCAAAGATGTAGAGGGTATACCATAGCGAAAGGCTGCCATTAGGCCATCTTCTTCATAGTTGAGCGGGATCGCTGGAATCTAGGGGAGTTTCATCGTGTTAGATCAAAGTGAAGTTATGAGTAGCTTTTGTCGTAGACATGCTCAAATGTCAAACAAGTGTACCTTACCAGATCCGCCAACAACGGCATGTGCTCCCATGAGAAATAGCCCTCGTCGTCCAGCTTGGCCCACAGAAATGTTGTATCCTGGCCGCCAAACTTCTCACTCCAGACCGAAGAAGTGCTACCTTTGGGCGTAAGAAAGCGCAAAGTCGATAGTGGGGGATTGACATAGTAGTAAGATGCATCTGTCCATCGGCTGCAGTCTTTTTCTGCATCCGGGAAAGGACCAATTGGAGGCTGAACATCCTTTGGCTGCGTGACGTCTTTCAGAATTCCCAGTCTGACGAGAGCCACAGTGCATACATGTTGCTTGTCGTCTTTATCCACGACGAGTTTCGCTTGGATCGTCGATCCCCGATTTCCAACATGTAAAGTTTCCAGAACAACATGGAATGGCCCTTGTGGCACCGGCTCTAGATATTCCACAGACAAATTAAGAGGTTGAGCATGTTCCAGGTGTTTGTGCTTCACTTGGGTATACTGGCATGCCGCGGTCATCAATGCGCTGGCGATGAAGCCTCCAAAAGCTGCCGGTCTCCGGCCCTCTGACGATTCGGAATTATTATCCTGTCGATTTGTTCTCAGAGCGACAAAACTCACCGATAGTACACCAGTCTGGCGGAACAACACCGCCATATTTGGCATCCTCAGATCCCTCAACGGGATAAGTCTGGATCGCCTTGATGAAAGGAATCCGAGGGAACGGATGTGGTCGCCATCCCGGGGTGATTTCCGGGTGCGAGTTTGGGAGGTGAGCTTTAAGCATTCTTTATGTCTCGTCGTACGTTAAACGTCAAAGTTAGATGTTAGAGTTGGATTGCTGAGGACGTTGGAAGAAGTTAAAACCAGAATAGTAAGCAAGACCCTTGGTGACAACTAGGCAGACTAGTTCAAGCCTTGGTTAGCGCACCAGCGAGATGACTAACCTAAGTTGAGACCCAAGGTCTGCAGATCCATGGTAGAACAAGTTTTCTTGGTCTCGCCCTGGAGTTGAAAGAGTTATTGAATTGCTTACAAGGACTTTGAGGTTGATTTGCTGAGGAGTGGACACTTCGCATGCGCTTCAAAAGAGATACTATCTCAAGGCTCAGAAAGAGATCTCATTTCTATTCTAATCATTCTACAAGGTCAGCGGACTGATAATTCAGCATGGTTGGTTAATAGTAGAGTGTCAAATGGTGACCCCAGAAGCCTGCTGTTACCTGCTGCAAAAGTTGATATACATCAATGTGGATTTGGGGCCTCGAGGGTTTTCTGTCTGATGGCATGCCTCACCCACTGTTGGTCATCTTCAAAGTCACAAATATGCTAGAAGATAACCTTTGGGTAGCTCTATTTTTGATATTAAGAGCTTGAACAAATAAGTCTAGCGAATGAGTTGCTGAAGGAACTCACTATCAACAGGACAGGCACCAAATGCTGTGGTCTTTTCGTGGCGCGACTCAGACGATCGGCAATATGCCATCGAGGTGTTTAACCCAGATCTTGGAGAAAAGGTTGAGCATGAGATCAAAGTGCTTTCATATTTACGTGGAGGATTCCTCTTCAGTTCATTTATTAACTCTGTATAAAGCTATTGTTCTCTTCTTCTGCCAGACTGCCACTGGGGAGAACGAAAAGTAGCGTGAGCTGGAGGAATATGTTCTAGCTAGCTTGCTTGTTTATAACTTCGCCTCGTAAGATGGAACTTGCCCGTTTTCCACCATGATAGGAAGGGGCAATAAACTATGTGTGTGTCCATGTTCAAACCTCCAAGCCTCTTTCGGGATATTAGTGATACGACTGTAGCCTCAATACATGGGGGTTTGACTCAATGTTAGCGTCCATGTCATTGGAAAAGCCATAAACTTACGGTATGAGACAATCGCATCAACTGGTGAGACTTATTAAAGTCTTGGGGACAGACAGCCTGTATCGTCACGTCAGGAAATATCAGCTTGGCCTGGACGGCGAAGAGGTTCAGGCGTCCCGTCATCTTTCACGCCGCCATTAAGTCAAGTTATATGGCGACTGACAATGCAGAGTTTACAAGAGACAATGCGCTTAATTTTGGTTAAGCATTGAGGTTTAATCATGAGGCAGTGCTTTTCTCAAATGGAACCACGTTTTCCAATATCTCTTGTTTGAGAAGCGCCTCCCTACTCGAAAAGCATTACGGCCTCCTAATACGATGTGTACATAAGAAAAGTTGAAATGGACAGGTTTGGCTATTATCTCAGGGAAGTTGGAAGTGAGCATGGCAAGGAAAAGGGGACGTTATCTAAGGCGTGAGTGCGTAGGTTTCTTGATAAACCCACGGCTACGAAGAACGATCAAAATACAAAAGCTTATGACTAACTAGTTAGGTTGTCTTCACTCATGGGCGGTGGAGACGTTTGGAGCTTCCGATGGTCATGCATCGAATGAAAGAGGTGCTGCTGTAAGTCAGCCCTACATGGAAATAGAGAGCGCCGCCGCTAGAAAAGAAACATATGCTTAGTGCTCACGCAGCAATGATTGATTACCCTGGAAAGCATGACTATGAGTTTATTACATCCAGAAGAAGTATGAGCAGGGAATGGGAGAAGCAGGGATGAAGGGTCCGGCTTAATAGGTTAATACTCCGTACGGTAGGGCAGAAATCAAGGCGGTAACGTTAAGCGAAGCAACTTGAGCAATGGGCCTTTATGACAGGCTCGGAACTGCTTATATGTTCGTATAGCTCAGCCATCCTCGGATTATGCCTGCATACCAATAATTTAACTAGACTAACCGTGGCTTCGTCTACATAACTGTCCATGCAACCTTCCACCTTCGTATTTTGTCCGTATTTCGAGGCGGCTGTCAGCTTACGGTTGTCCTTTTAATCTCGCAAGATGCATAATTGAGGCACAGGCTGCCATCAGGCCTTGCCAGGCTTGGGTCTTGATCCGAGCTACCGCCGCATGCTGACAAGGTCGGACGAGCCACTTCTTAGCCTCCCCGCTTCGATCCGTGATTCCGTAGATCCCGGACCATAGGGCGTGGAGGGGTTCAACGGCCTCTAACTTAGCAGCCCAAGGCCGGCCTGGCCATTGCTGGAGACGGCTGGACGAGGAATAGGCCATGGGTTGAGGGGATCTTCAGCATGGTGAGATAGCTGACGATCCCAGCCGAGGGCAGCGAGAGATTCAGCTTCAAGCCAAGGAGAACTTTGTTCCTGATGCCACCTTGGACCCCTTTTCCTCCTGCGCCAAGACGACGTGCGGCTTGTGGGCGCTTCTCTTCCCAAGATAAAATCGCTACAATTGGCTGTAAGCTGATCCTGGAATGGGACACGTTCCAGGGGCTGCAGCAACCCTGGTAGGGCTTAGCCAACGACAGGCAGCAAGCAGGTGGGCTCGGATAACGTTAAAGGTCAGCTTTGTCTAAGCGCTGCGACTCTGATTCGCAAAGACGCTCGTCAAGGGAGAGTTCCGAGGTTGAAAAAGCAATTAAGTTAAGCATTGGCTGCAGACGATAGTTGCATATTTGCTTACTGGGCTGAAAATCTGACAAGCCATCAGCCGACTTCATGCCCATTGTATTGGCGGGAGTTATTGTACGGATACCCCTTATTGTCCCCCTTGAACAGCCTTAAACACGATTTCCATTCGTTTGTCTTGGGAGAATGGAAGTGAGGGCAAGGTCTTGTCTCTTGAGGATGGGCGTCGACATGCTGAGCCAGTTACTAGGGAGAACAGAAAGTGATAGCCATGCCACGACCCTTCAAAAGTCTCAGCCCCAAGATATTCCATACCAGCTCAGCACTCTAATCTGTCCGTGATAGACGGACCAAGTTGGGAGGCTGTCCGAGCAGTCTGGAAGAGGCGTGCGCTACCGACCATGATGCCTGCTCCTTGGCAACCAACATGATTCGGCGCCACTTTGTCTGACGGGTAAGCCGTATTATTCATTATTCTTGGCTCGTTGGTGATTCCCATCTAAAAGCCCCAAGGAGCCCACAGTCTCTGGATCTCGTCGTGTGTCTTGTTATTTGAGATCCCCCATTGTGAAGAGCGTGTCTGGATGAAGCTTCTCGGATTCAACAACCAACTTTTGTCTCTCTTTTATACTGCCAAGCGGCAGGCCACAACGACCACCATCATGATCATGTCGACGACTTTCATTCAGCGCAACGGCGTTCGCATCGCTATTGGTGCCACAATTCTTCTTTTTCTCGTGTTCAACTTTGGGAGCCTTGTAAGTCCCATCCATAGCGAGCCCCTCCCTCCGCAGCAGTTGTTAACTCGTGCGACTACAGGACATTCCCTCACAAACCGTATCTTCATACAAGTCCAATCCTTTAAAGGGTCAGAAGGTCTCGCGTCTTCACTACCTGGTCCCTTCAAGTCTGGTCAAGCCCCCACTATGCGCTGTCGTCTCATCAGCACTGGCCCAGCGATATGCGATCCCTACCATCGTCGGTTATAAGGGGGAGGGCGACTACGATGCCAAGAAGGCTCACATCGCCAAACTGCGCGCCATCAAGCGCTACCTCTACAGCGAGGCTGGGGAGAAGGAGGATGATCTGGTGGTCGTCGTGGACGGCTTCGATGTTGTAGCCCAGCTTCCCGCCGAGACCATGCTTGAGCGCTACTTCGAATTCACGGCGCGGGCTGACCAGAAGCTTGCTGATCAACGCGGTATCAGTGTTGAGGAGCTCCACGAGACCGGCGTGCGACAGACAGTCATTTGGGGAACTGACAAGGGATGCTTCCCTACTGGTGGCCATGACCCACGATGCTGGCTGGTACCCTATTCAACTTTGCCTCGCTACAAATGGGGCCCCAAGACGGAGAACGGCGAGCTCATCTTTAGCGACTCCCGCTTCCTCAACTCTGGCACTGTCATTGGCCCTCTGGGTGACCTGCGCACCTTCATTGACGCTACCCTCCTGCTGATCGAGGATACCTGGGACCCAGACTTCCACTTCCACGACTCGGACCAGTACTACATCTCCACCATGTACGCCCGCCAGGAGTACCAGCGCGCCGTCGACCTCAACAACGGCGAGTTCCCCGATGAGATCGGAGAGCACCACGTCCCCAAGCCCAAGCAGGGCGTCGAGGACGTCACCGAGTTCCACGTCATGGTCGACCACGAATCTACCTTTACACAGACCCAGTGCCACAACAACAAGTTCATGCACAAGCTTCAGTTCAAGAACCACGACCGCACAGCGACCATGCACGACGACGTCCTGGAGGAGGGGCCTCACTTCAAGCCCTACAAGATCCAGATGCCCGCCAACCTCTACCAGGCCCTCATCCGCGTATTCGAGTCTCTCCCCGAAGGCGAACGACCGGCCATGTCGCCGCGCAACTGGGTTCGCCACCTCAGACTCGGTACCAACATCGGCACCGAGGTCATCTACGCCTTCTACCACAACACGTGTAGCAAACGGGCCTTTCTCGACAAGTACCGCGACTCATGGTACTTTCCTCTCATTCGGCCTCTGCTCCGCGCCTCGACCAGGGCAATCCAGGAGCAGAAGCCCATAAGCCCGAAGCCGATTGACGGCCGCATGTGGCTTCCCATCAGGTCGTACCCCGAGGACCTGGAGGATGAGTTTGGCGGTGTCTACACCGATTTCGAGGAGGAGACTTTTATTCCGCTGCAACAGTTTTGCAGTGAAAACATAACGTCCATCATTGGCTCCGATACGAATTAAATTAATACGATGTCTTTTCAACGTTCATCAATAATTCTACCTTTGTCATGCGTGTTTGCGATGTCTCTGACTCGACAGCTTATGAAGACTTGATTGTGTTAGTACAGCTCCGACACATGTTGTTTAACGTTAGTTTGTTGTTTTCATGGAGTTAGTGACATGACGCTAGGTAAAGAGTAAGTTAAGGACGCTAGAGCCGAGCGAACTAGAAGCCCTTTGCCTTGTTCATGCGTCCCGTACCGGGAACTATTCACTAGTCGTCTACTCTAAGGTGCGCGCCATACCGGGAGTTATTCACTAACGTTAGTAGTCTACTCTAAAGTGCAACATTTCTTTCTTAAATCGTCGCTGACGGTATCTGCATGTTCGGGCACTGATATAAGTCTAGACGCAGCGAATAACCGCAGTTAAGCTCGTTCTTCAATCTCTCTGAGGGTTCCGCTGTCCTCGATAAGCTAACCTAGTTTCTAATGAACATGATTGGCATTAATTCACACTATCACCTTCTCCATCGTAAATATCTAACCTTGACAGCGCTGTAGTACTCTGGCTAAGCGAGGTGTGTCACCTTAGTTTCAATGTTTTTAGCCCCTTCTCGAGTTTAGCAATGCCGGCGAACGTAGCCTTGAAGCTATCGACAAGATCACTAGGAGCCCTGTGATTATGAACATGATGATTTTTAAACCCAGAACTTCTCTTTCTGAACTCTTATTTCTTATTTCAAGTATCGGCCTTGGCCCCGTGGAGTTGCCTTTTCGTATGGCGCTGGGCATACTCTATGTCAACGGAGCCCTACTTGCCAGTTGCACTGTTCAGCCAAGACTCAAATGCAAATTAGTAAGCTTAGCGAACTGATGTCTCTTCTGAGCTTCTTGTAGCCTTTTCAGTCCTTGGTAGAGCGACGAGTTGCAAGTTTGCCCCCTCTCGTAGTTCATGGAGATCTGTTTTCTGGCGCTGGGCTTGAGGAGCTCACGCACGTAGTCGCAAAGCTGTCGACACAGATATAGGTGGCTTGCATCAGGAACTGTTAGCTGCTTCAGGTATAATCTAGGCCTTTGGAGAGTTTAGCGCTTCTGTCTCTTCCACCTTGACGACGTCAACGGTGATCTTGCCGCAGCTAAGATCCAGTATCCCCTTTCCGGTTATACAAGATTTCGAGGCCTCTTTGGAGGACCTTAGTAGTTGATCGTACCACTCTAGAGTATGGTAACAGGATAGTTTCAAGCCTCTCTATTTTCTGGTAAAATCGTTTCCAAGTTTCAGCGCAAACTTGGTTCCTATCCCCAAAGTTAACCCTGATATCGGCTTATACGGCATCAAGACGCGCACTACTTCTTGAATCAAGGTCCGTACCGCCTCCTTCCCAGCTGGAGCTAGATATATTCATCAGAGTGATGATGGTTCACCAAGCGTCCAGTTAACAATCTGCTAGGCCGCAAGCCAATTACTTAGCAAGTCTACCCAGACCGCATACACATCAATCTTCTTTCCGTTTGCACTCTGTCTTTCGCATTTATAATGCCTTCTTCTAGTGCTGGCCGTAGCTTTTCTACAAGCTTTTGCTATCTAGCACATTGTAACCGAAGCTACGCTCGCAACTGGCGTTGGCTAGGAACTCACTTCTCGACTCTTCAGCATTAATATGTCTAGATTGTGAGTCTGACAATTATTAGTGTCTAAAAACACCGCCCCCAAAACGTTCAACGCTTCAAGCTGAATGAAGGATCATTAATTAATACTTCCCTTCGTACGAGTAGTTCACACTCAAATAATATATTCTCAAATTGACCCGCGTAAGGCTTTTTCCGGCTTGAGAAGAAAAGTAGTCTAGTATATAGTGGGCGTGGTCAATGGGACTAAACAACCTATGTGTGTACCCGATTTAATAACGACATCTCCAGTCAAAACTGTAGATCTGATTCTAGCGTTGTCCATTTCCAGATCTAAATAGCATGGCTTACATATCGGAGTGTGCTGAGTCCGATGGCGGCGTTCTCCCCATCGTGAAGTGATTTCAGACCCTCTTTGCGCCATATCATCCCCGCAATTCACGATATCCCTTTCAATCATATCGAGTCATAGTAAGATGTTATCTCCGGATGGCGGATATGACTCCGCTATGTACGATTAGTGCGCCTCTCTCTTGCGGATTGAAAATATCCTTCAGTGAAGTTCACCTTCTTTTCAAGTCTTCGATTCACCAACGGCAACCGTGTGGTCAAACCACGTCGCCCAACATGAGTAATAAACGTCAAACCAGAGTCAATGCCTCCCTTATTACAGACCAGAGACCTTCTATCTCAGAAAATAACGCTTCAGTATTTGATGGTCGATACGATGTTGAAAAGGCAGCCCAGAGGATATCTTCTGAAGTGGCGGAATCGCCAGACTTGACGGATGCCGAGGAGGTTGACTGGGACGGACCGGACGACCCAGCACGTCCAGTAAATTGGCCAAAAGCAAAGAAGTGGAGGATCACTTTGACTATTTCTATGCTTAGCTTTCTAACGTTCGTTCATGACGTTCTATTTCAACTCTTCAAAGGCTGACGGACCATATATAGACCCTTCGCTTCATCCATCATGGCCCCGTCAATTGACTCAGTGATGGAGGATATGAAGACAACAAATCGTGATATCGGCTCATTCGCAGTGTCTATCTATCTCCTCGGTTACGCGTTTGGACCTCTTATCATTGGCCCTTGCAGCGAGCTCTACGGTCGACTGATAGTGTATCATATATGCAGTGCCCTCTTTCTCGTCATCAACCTCGGATGCGCCATGGCAGTCAACATGCCAATGCTTATCGTGTTTCGCTTCCTCACTGGCACAGTCGGCGCCTGCGCCTTCACCGTTGGGCCCAGCACGATAGGGGACTGTTTTAGACAAGAAGAGCGCGGTCGAGCCATGGCCGTGATGAATCTTCCTGTCTTACTGGGACCATGTATTGGGCCTGCACTTGGCGCGTATCTTGCAAGGGCTGCGGGATGGAGATGGGACTTTTGGCTCGTTATCATAATGGTTGGTACTGTTTCTAACCAAGTTCCATTTGTTTCGGTTGAACTAACAGTGGGCAATAGTCGGGCGTTAGCCTAGTCATCAGTTTCGCTCTCTTGAGAGAGACACACCCTCCTACTGTTCTCAAGCGGAAGACCAAAGAGATGCAAAAATTGGCTGGTAACACCAAATTCCGATGCAGCAAAGAATCGAGTGAGAGTCCTCTGCAACTCTTGTTGACGAGTATCATCCGACCAGTCAAGATGCTGACCATGTCTCCCCTGATCCTGGGCCTCTCGCTGCTTTCTGCCGTCGCTTATGGCGTTCTCTACATCCTGTTCACCACCTTGACAAAAGTCTTCGAGACCCGTTACGGCATCGTCACCAACGTTGGATTAGTTTATTTCGGTCTTGGGATAGGCCAGATTGCTGGCGTGGTTATGTTTGGTAGTATCTCGGACGCAATTGTCAAGAAAATGGCCAAAGGCGGCGAAATGAAGCCGGAATATCGACTTCCCCCCATGGTACCTGGTGCAGCAATGATACCTCTTGGTCTTGTTCTCTACGGGTGGACAGCACAGTATCATGTGCACTGGTTTGTCCCTCTTCTCGGCAACTTCTTCATCGGCGTCGGTGTCATCACTGTGTTTATCGCGGTCGCGTCTTACGTGGTTGATGCATTTCCCCTGCACGCCGCCAGTGCAACAGCTGCGACGACTGTGTTAAGGAGCATCGGCGGTGCTCTGCTACCTTTGGCGGGCCCCAGGATGTATGAGAAACTCGACCAAGGCTGGGGGAATACTCTCCTCGCTGCGATCGCGTTGGGGATGATGGGTATGATTTGGTTCACAATGAAGCATGGCGAGCGGTTGAGGACTCATCCGAAGTATCAGTTGGATTTATAGACTAGTCATGAATAGTTCCATAAAGCAACATATGACTCTTCCTAGTCTTGACAGGATGAACAGGTCACGGGTGAAATTTATTGGACATAAGGAGGGACCAGTACGGCGGTAACTAATGTGCCCAATCCCTCATAGATCTTCAGCTTGCCTTGGACGGCTTAAACTCTAGCTATATCACTCAGCATCATGTCCTGAGTCCTGAACAAGAGACTTCAATATGGCCACCTTTTGTGATGCCTTTCATGTATTTGAGTACACTTCTGGATCACTATCCAGTCTTGTCCTAAGTCGCCGTTGTCTATTCACAGTTACCTGTCTCGTGAGTGATGCATACCGGTCATGAGAGTATTTATATAACGGTATGGACCATGGGGGTAGGCCTACTTTCAGCACTGCATTCTTCTCATACGATCTCCATTATCTCAGTTCACTACCGACATAACTTCTTTCCGAGTGGTCTAACCAAATAACAGCACTCTAACATGTCAGCTCTTCCCCTAAGTTCGACGAGCTTCGAGATCCGCATCCCCGTATTTCTGAACCATTCGTTACTGCGACTCCACGCCGTCCTGGGGGACATGTTTGGACCAAGGGGCTATGGTTTGAGAGTCGAGGAGAACAACTATGTTGTTTCTACCCATCATGACTGCCAAGGTGACTTTCTGGATATTCTCACGCAGAAAGGCGTGATTCAGCACCCTCCGCCTCGACCTCGACCTCGACCCCGTCCGAGTTCTCCCTTGCCAAAGCCAGCCCCTCCACCGGCACCGTCACCTGAACCCCAGCCACCATCACCTCGACCCAGGCCCGGGCCTCCAAAGTAATAGATAAATGTTGAGTTGACTTAAGGGCCAAGGAGCTCGAAGCGGCAGCGTCGATAGCATAGGGCCGGGGATGCTATCCGAGCCACCTGAAGCAACGAAACAGCGGTAAAGTTTGCTACTGGAGCTAATTAGCTATATTGAAAAGAAAATGATATGTTTAAATTTAATCAGATGTATATTGCGAGGCAAACTTGGTAAATTCGTAGATTACCAATGTGACAGCGAAGCACCCAGATGCAATAAACAGTAGGTATATTCCGTGTCGACATTCCAATGTCAGTGAAAAGTAAGAGACTTGGACTAAAGTGTCATATATGAATATTGACTTATATAACCTTTTACCGTAGCAAACAACGCTTCCTGAGTTGACATATTGCCTAGGGGGGTAAGCTGAGCTAACGTGCTTGACCCGAGAGACAACCACTTGGGAGGCTGTGAAGAATATACGTACACTTCTTCAGTTGCATTTTTTTTATTGTCCAAAATAATAGATCATTTAACTTAATTGGTGTGTGGTCCAAGCGATGATGACCTTGCGAGTAGGATGGTTTTGTATGTCAGCAAGTCAAAGATGGGTGGGTAGTGATAGGGAATCAAGCATTTGTCGATTCAGCTTAACATTGTAACAATTATCTAATTAATAGGCGCAATTTGGGCAGTTCTCAGCGCCCTTGTTTATCGTTTCATCGCATATGTATGGTGCAGCTCCTCTACCTCCATCTTCACATCATTCCGGACGTATATCCCATTCACCCCGTGGTCTTTTGATAGACGGGCATCACGCGCCTGGCTGAAGACCACTGTCTGCACGCCATCCTTTCCCTCTACCACGTCGTACTCTGCCGAGTCTGGTAGGCCCTGCTCAGAGTCCGCCAGTTGATGCGTCGAGCTCGACTCGTCGGCTTCCTTCTCCTTATTCGTCCTTGTAAGTGTGGTGAGTCGGATGGCGTTGGTGTTGCGGCTGATAGCGCTGATGCCAGTAGGGTGGCTGCTGCCGTAGGAGCTGAGGAGAGAGGCGGGTAGTATGTAGCGGAAGATTGGTCGGAGTAAGGGAAAGCAACCTAGGACGAACGGGTCAGTGAGGTCCATGTGTCCGAGATGAGTCAGGGGTTATTTACCAGAGACGATTGCTACATTTATCTCGACTGCCCCCCAAAGATCGTTCAAGGTCATATCGCGCGGCACCTGTGTAGTGTGCACGTCGTACTTGATCGACTCGATGATGACAAACATGGACGCAAGACACACGCTAATTCGTTAGCCCCTTACTCCTTGGTCTTTTCGAGGAAGAACTTACATGAAGCCGACGACGAACAAGGCGGTAATCGCAAACTTCTGGCCGAGACGAAGGCGGAGTTTGAACACCTCAATGACAGGTAAGGCGAGAATCACTATGTCCATCACAAAGTGTGTCAAGCAAGTGCCGAAGAAGAACTGCGAGTCGTTGATGGCGCAGTGGGCATCCTTGATAGACTTGTCCCAGTATGCCGCAACAGGAATACAGTGGAAGATGACCATGAAAGTTCGGAGGATGATCCAGATGATGGTGATCCCAATCATCACCTGGATAGGAATGCGGATGGCGGACTGCTTGAAGATGCGCCAGTAGAAGAACAGGATCGACAGCTTGGACCAAGCGATGGAGAAGGCATAGGTGAGCGAAGCGAAGTACTGGAGGAATCTGCCGTGGTACAGTATCTCTTCTCTGTACTCTTCGGACAACGAGTCGGGCATTGTTCGGCCCAGCCACCAGTGAGCCGCCCCTGATACACAGTCAGTTCATGATGAGGCAGATCATCACTTTGCAGGACTCATTACAGTAGATAAGGATGGAGTTGTAACCGCATGCAAACACCTACAGAGTATCAGCAAATCTCCCTCCTAGGACGGTCAAGATTGAATACTCACAAAGGCAAGCACGCAGAAGTAATCATCATACCACCATGTCACTTTGGTCAAGCGGCGCGCAAAGACTCTTGCAACGAGCGCGACAAGTGCCGATACCCACACGACGGCAACGCCAATATAGACGCTGCTCTGTAGCTCACTCATGGTAGTGATCGTTGCGCCCTGAAGTCGCAGCTCAGGAAATGTTTCAAACGATTGTGTGAGATCCAATGTGACATGCAACGCGTTGATCACAATGGCCCAAAGTCTCACCAAAAGGCACGGTCAGCTCGTACCTGGGGGATGATCTACATTTGAACAGAGCAACGACCCCAGTCTCGCGGGGGAGGGTCACGACTAGTCCTGGGGAAGAAGCCTAGTCTTTCCAGTTGTCAATATGCTCCGGGGTAAAGGAGAAGTACGCCCCGGGTTCATTGGACGATGTTGCGGTTCCAGAACCTGACAATGACTCGCTGAAACCTCGAGGGTATTGAGTCTAGCGAAAAGAAGCATGGCACGGCGCAGCACTAATCTATGTTTGCCTAGTCTGGTCGAGCATCCGCGTGGGCCTGGACATGATCGATTCTGCATGATTCAGCCCTGGAAAACAGGGTCAGCCTGGTTAAGCAATGGTTAACGATCTCAAAGCCTTGGGCAGCTGTTGATGACGCAGTGAACAGGTAACTCCACAGCCTGCGCCAGAAATCCACTCTCGTAGACGAAGCAATGGAGACGTTTCTTTAGATAACATGGATAGCACGACAAGCCGTGATAACCGCTGCGTTACCACAAGCCCAAACATACAGCTGTCGGCAATAGCGGGGTTAACTCGATCGCCTCAGGGGTAGATTAGATAAAACCGAACTTGTGCTCGAAACGGCTGAGTCGTCTCGTCAATGGCGTGAGGAACTGGGCTCAGATCAGCGCCTAGTCGCGTAGCGTTGTATGTATGATTTTTGTTCAGCCAACGGACAGGGAAGAGGCACACACCGAGAGCAGACCGGGCATAGCAAACATGCCATACTCGATATAAAATCTCTCTAGCCCTCTGTTAGAAGGTGGCTGCCTC